>CAUYRH010101766.1:0-71451 GCA_963574655.1 Perodicticus potto | reverse complement strand
ACAGTTTGAACATCACACCTCCAAGACAAACGCTGGATCTCACTGAGGAAGGAACTGTACGTCACCCACAGAGAGGTGATTTCATGTGAAAGTTAGTGGCCAACATGTAGGCTATGTTAAATAGTTCAATGAAAATATTTCAGATTGTATATAAAGTCAGCACATTGTGCCCCATGATTGCACCAATGTACACAATTATGATTTAATAAAAATTAAAAAAAAAATGAAAGAAAGTTAGTGGCCAAGCTCCAGATTAGGAATCAGGTTCTTCTCAGAATTCCTACAACCTTAATTCTGTATAGATGGTTATTTTTTGTGAAAACTGACAAGCTTGCAAAATCCCACCTGAATAAACATCATAAAAAGACAAATGAAATCCCAAGAGTGAAGGCATACTTTTAAACCCACTCCTGGTCTACGAATGCTCTTTTATTATTTTAAATTGTTTCCTTAGACCAGTTGTCATGAACTCCAGAGAATTCTGCAACATTATTTTGTTTGTAACATTGGTTTCCTACTGTGAGCTAGAGTGTTCATAGCTAATAAGGAGAGCAGTTTGCTTTCTTCAACTATTAAATGTTTTGAAAAAAATATAGGTGAGTGGAGACAAGAAAGCACGAACTGCTGAGAAAAATATTCTCGTGTGTCCGTGCACCGAAGGATTCCAAACCTCGGTGTTGAAATGTCACTGTGCTTGCTTGCAAAAGTGGTCACTACATCATTTGAAAAGTTTTATTGAACCCCAGTCTGATACATCAAGAACAGTGTGGCAAAAGAAATTATCTTTTCTTTAGAATAAATACTCAAACTATACAATGAAGTAGCTGAAATGATCAGAAGCTTTTCCCCCTTGGGAAAAAGCTGAGTTTTTTAACTCAAACTTAGTCTGTTTTCTGGGGTATGCATTTTGTATACCTTGAGATTTTACTTATATAATCACCATTATCCTATTCCAAGAATTTTAAAGAGAAATTATAGATTTAATAGTAAATTCATTCAGCTATGTACTACATCTTCAGAGAGATCGATGGAGGGAAAAATGTCACATTTCAAATAAGGATAATTTTAGAAAATAGCTGCAGAGAAATAATTCCAATGTATTGATTAAAATTACTATCTTAGAACTTATAAAAGTAAAATTATTCCCTAACTAGCTTCTGAAGAAAACCTAAGTTTTCTTAGAATATCTCAATAGGATGAACACATACATAACTATTTGTTTTTTCACTCATCGTTTTTGGGAATGATTACAATATAGACATACACTAGTTTTTGAAAGGGGCAATTTTCACCTGAGGGGGTAAGATTATGAATACCAAGGAAAACACTCACCTCCAATCCCCAGTAACTACTGTTAATTAATTTTTATGAGGTTCATGGACCATATCAAATATCTTCCATATTCAGTAGATATTTCCACAAAATAATTTTCATGAAGATGAAGAAATATTTTTAACAAAACCTTTTAATTATTCTCATACCATCACTATGTAATTATAACTGAAGACATATACATATGTATATATCTTATTGCACAACTGAATCATATAATCAATTATCATTGAAGATCTATGATTGATTTAATTAGAAAAATTTCTGATGCCATTACTGAACTTTACGTTCCAGGATGATGCTTTTCTTGCTTCCTGGTGCCCACAATAATTTAACAAATGGACATTAACAGTACCGGGATGATCATATGTGGTGTACGAAAAGGACGAGATGCTCTGAGGCCATAGAACTTTATGGAAGATGCAAGAGGTTAGATGAGCTGGGTGCAGGGTGCTGTGCGAAAGGGGCGAAGTAGGAAAGGACTGTAGGGGCCGTGGGAAGAGCAGCTTTGTATACCATGGCAATACTTTCACCATGACAAGTAAAAATTATACCAACCTAAATTTCCAACAAACTGGAATGAAGCCCAAACAGGTATATAGTAGATGTTTCTACCACAAGTTCCGTAGCTTACTTACCCTTTGCAAAATGAGATCTACACAGAATTTTCTACCACAAGATCTGCAGCTTACTTACCATTTACAAAATGAGATCTACATGGAATTACTAAAATCTAAGGTTTGCCTGAGCACTATGTCTGTCTTAGGCTTCTTGAATTCTCAGCATACGGTGTAGAAATTGACCCACAGTATGTTTGACAACAATTTGTTAAACAAATGAATACATCGAATAAGTGCCCATCTAAAAATGGTACCAGGAGGCAGGGTGCAGTGGCTCATGCCTGTAATCCTAGCACTCTGGGAGGCAAAGGCGGGTGGATTGCCTGAACTCGGGAGTTCAAGACCAGTGTGAGCAAGAGTGAGACTCTGTCTCTAAAAGTAGCCAGGTGTTTTGGTGAGTACCTGTAGTCCAAGCTACTTGGGAGGCTGAAGCAAGAGAATCACTTGAGCCCAAGCATTTGAGGTTCCTGTGAGCTATTATGCCACAGCACTCTACCCAGGGCAAAAAAGTGAGACTCTGTCCCCCACAAATAAAATAAAATAAAATAGAATAAATAAAGTATACAGTATTGTACCAAAACTATAAACCTGAAGTACAGATTAGGAAAACAAATACAACTATACAAATGAGGATAACTCTCTTCTTTGAACTTGAAGGCCAGCAGTAGACATCCTCAGGGTCAGCCTTTCAGATTTCATATCTTCAGTGACGGCTACATGGCCTTTCTCTGTGATTCCCTGGCTTAGCCAGCTGCTAATGAGAGACACATACCAATTTCTGCCTCTCTAACTTTAAAGAATGAAGTGAAAGTGAATCTAAGCCTCTCCTTAGAATGAGCAATGATTCTTAACCTTGTTCTGGGACAAAGAATGGAAACCAAATTATCAGAGCTTAAACAAAAATATGTGCTGTGAGAACAAATAATCAATCCACAAGGCCACAGTTTCTGAAGGAATTTTCAAAAAACTAGTTGCGATTAAAACTACGAGGCGATGTTACAGTTTTTTTTTTTTTTTTTTTTGAGGTCAAATATTCTTATACATGCAATTCTATTTTCAGAATAAGAGGTTATCATAGAGGTTATCATAGGTTATCATAAATCTTCCCAAGAATAAAAAGTTACCTGGAAGATAGTTAGGTTCATGCCCTTACTTAAATGAAAAAGTTTAATTCTTAAACAGGAAAACAGAAGTGTAATGTGGAATTATTCTGTCAAAATACAGAATTTATTTATGCTAACTTCAAAAATCAACTCCTGTAAATAGTCTCAAAATAAGAGCCTTCTTTACATTTCTAATACCTTCTACATGTATTTTTTTCACTACATTATGTTGCTGTGGCCTTTTAATTAAAATAAATAAACAACATATTTTATATCTGGGAAACAACAGACAGAAGCTTATCTACCTTGGATTTACTCAATATTTAGAATAAAATAAATATTCTCATGCATGCTCTTTTGGCACTGTTTTTGGTACATGAAAAATGTTGGCAATTTAGCCCAAAAAAATTTCCTCATAAAACTATACCACTCACCTAATGGCTAAATTGGACTAAAAATAGGAATTATTTTAGAAATATATGTCCTAATGTATTTTCATAGCACGACTTCACAGAATGCATAGGGATAGTGATTCAGAAGGACATTAAAAGTTGAAATATCGTAAATGAGACATATTTATATTGAGCAAAGAAGAAAATAAATTATTTTGAAAAAATGTAAGAACCTCCATGAATTGGAGTTTCTTATTACTTTAAAAAATGGATATTCAAGGAATAATCAGATCCAAATACATCCATTCACTTTAGCAAAAGTAGCTTATACACTTATAGATTATTTGTCTTCTATGCCACAGTACAGACCAGAAGCTTCGTTTTTAGCTTTTGGACTCAACATTTGAAAGTGATGGGTAAAGAAGGAATCCAATCAATCCAACATCATTTCCAAGCTCCAAGGTCTTACTGAAATTGCTCCCAAAGCAGGGTTAACTTTACTAAAATGTTTCCATAAAAAAAAAAAAATCAGATGTGTTCAACTTCATGAGAATTTTGTCGAATTCTTCACTAACTCTGTTTATCATAACCAAGGGGATCCGAGAACGGATGGGTTTAGAGACAAACTATTTGGATTCATTGTCCAGGAAAAGTTTAGCAGTATATGATTTCCTTATGTGTCTATTATGATTCTGCCATTTCTTGACATTTTCTATACACTGTTCATTTAAATTTCTAAGTGTTGATAGAGCTGCCAACATCAGAACTAAGGAATCATTTATTAGTACAACTAAAAGTCTAATTAAATAATGACTTAATTTCACCAAGATCCCATGATGAGAATCAAGATCCAGGCCACTGATCTTGCATTAATTTGCCCCTGTCATCACTAAACCTTTGTCGCAGTTGAACCTTCCTGATACCTTGAATTGACCTTGAGCACAACCATAGACCTAAAATAAAAGTGAGGAAAATGCTGTCAGGACATGAAATTAACCAAAATCCTGTTTCTAATTGCTTTAATGGGTATAGCACCAAAGGTGGCATATTATGTAAAATTCTATAAAAAAGCACTGCCCCTGCACAAAACCACATCATTAAACTGATTAAGTCAGAAAAGCTATATTGTCATGTGAGAGAACCAGTTGTACCCTTCTATTTCATTGAAAAGGCACTTCCTTTTACATCCTATTTGTATACATAGATTTTATTTTTAACAAATACACACTACATCTAAACAAAGTTTATATGATAGAGGGAGGGTTAGTAGGGGGACCACACCTATGGAGCATATTGCAAGTACAAGTTGGATCTATCAGGTGTAGAATATAAATGTCCTAATGCTATCATTGGGTAAATGAGGTGAAAGCTATGTTGATCAGTAGCATGTAAGCACTCCAATTTGTACAAATAATCAACACATCGAATCCGATAATGGCATAAGTGTATGCATGATGTTTGTACAAATGATTTAATAAAAAAAAGAAAGAATAATAAAAAACAAGAAAGATAAAAACAAAACAAAAGTCTATAAAATGAAGTGTGTTGATAAAATGCAGGACTTCTAAAAAAATAAAAATTTAGAACATATGAATACACATATATCTATAAACTATACATGCATAGTATGTATGATGAAATATGTAGATTTACACATAAATCTACATATGATGAAATACATACACATATATGAATATGAATGATATATAAAAATTACAGAAACCAAGTATGTATAGGTAAGTGGCATATGTGTAAATATGTGTAAATATACTATAAAGATACGTCCATATAAACTATGTAAATACAATTGTGTATCTGTATGTTTGTATGTAGACTGTATGTATGTACATATAGTTTTATGGACTAGCTCCAGCATACCCGTACAAAGAGAATATCTTTTCAATCTTTAGACTCATGAAATTTTTAAAAAAAATGTTAATGTAAATTTTTAAAAAAAATGTTAATGTAAATTTTTAAAAAAAATGTTAATGAAATTTTTTAAAAAAATGTTGTAAAGTTTGGTGCCGATCAAGTGATGTTATATTATTATCCGCACTAAGGCATCCATTATCCCATAAGTCATGTGCAGTGGTGATTTATCCAAGCAATTTTACTGATGGAACTTGAGAACACATCTCGGCAATCACACTTCCCTTCATTTCTTACCACTTCCTGTGCGTTGAAAAGTGCTCTGAAAGCTACAGTTGTGTACCCTGGCAATTACCTCATATCCTTGGAAGCATTCCCTAAAACCTGACAACCACTCCAGAATTACATAAAATATTTCATGGGTCTTCCTATAAATCAAGTGTGAGTAGAAATTAAGGCGACATGCGTGGAATTCGAAAGGAAGACAAGGCTGTTGATACACATTGGAAGAAGCTTTAAAAAGTTATGGTATAATTTATCTGTTGAATAGCTCTTCTTAAAGGGAGGATGTGATACTGTGGTGGAGAAAAAAATGATTATGGTATTTTATTAATAATTAAGGACACAGAGATAAAGTACAGGGATCTGATGTGCAATACCATTTGTATTGCCAGAGTTATTTTTTCTAGAAGAGAGCAGAACATATATATTCACACACACCCAAACATAGAGTGGACAGAAAGCTCGTGTGCGATTTACTATGTTCAACGATTTTAAATTTATGTCCAACGCTGTACGTACATGCATGCACACAGGGTTTATATATGCAGTTTAAGAAAGGAAAAAACTATATTAAACTTGTAATAGTCAAGTCACATTTCACTTCTGCAATTACAAGAAGTGCTCAAGAATTCATCTTTTATTATCAGTATGTATGAGTATTGCAATTTTAATACAGTTTATTCCTTTCTTAAAATGCATGTATGTTTGGTACCCTCTGCACGTAGTCTTCCTCACTACCATTTCCTAAATTAACTAAGAGAACAATATAAAAAAAATTTGCCCATAATTTCATTATACAGTTCTCCTTTCTTTGTTCAAGAAATTTGATATTTAATCTGGAACTTTTAATCATTCTATATTGAGTTCTTAAGAATGTGTAGATGGTCAGATGGGAATACTCATCTAAATAGGTTTACCTTTCTAGCTTATTGTGTCTATTCTGATTTTACTAAGAAAAAAAAATCAATGAAGTAGTAAGCTTTTAAAATGTCAGTAAAAAAAAGAAAGATAGAGACTTCACCTCTTTCATGTTTACACTGATGAAGCTGGAACATATTCTGCTTAGCAAAGTATCTCAGGAACAGAAGAAAAAGTATCCAATGTACTCAGCCCTGCTATGAAACTAATTTATAGCTTTCATATGAAGGCTATAACCCAACTATAGCACAAGAATATGGGGAAAGGGGCAAAGAAGGGGAGGGGAGGGGGGAGGATAGGTGGAGGGAGGGTAATTGGTGGAATCACACCTACAGTGCATCTTAGAAGGGTACAGGTGAAACTTAATAAATGCAGAATATAAATGTCTTAACACAATAACTAGGAAAATGCCATGAATGCTATGTTAACCAGTTTGATGAAAATATTTCAGATTGTATATGAAACCAGAACATTGTACCCCATGACTGCATCAATGTACACAGGTATGATTTAATAAAAAATGTCAGTAAAATATTGTAAATGATCATGCATTTATGTTTTCTTTACTGACAAGATGTTGTTAATAAATGCACATCTCCACTTAAGAAAGATATGTAAATACTGCCTCTTATGACATTATACAAAATTTCAAATTTTATGCTTTCCTTCTAACTCTACACGTCACTGTCATGAAATATTATCCTCGACGTGCCCCTAAGGCTTGCCCTAATTCACCCGCATGCAGGCCCTGGAAGTCACAATGTTTCATCAAGAAATAGTACTTTCTTTTCTGTGCTTCCGTGTAAATATCAACTTGCATCCCACATGAAGTGCAGAGAAGAATCTAAATTCTAAAAAGTGGCAGGCATAACTTTTCTTTTGATATCATTAGAGTAAAATTATTTCTTGATCCTAAGTAACATAGTTTAAGTTTGTTCTTACTTAATGAAATGAACACTAGAATTCAGCATGCATAAAATGTTAGGATGATAAAATATTATCACATTTTGCCGAAGACAATGTCACTGCACATTTTCTCACTTTCTACTTGCATTTTGTGTGTGTGTCTTTCAAGGTAGTGCTTTACATTTACTTATATGTTTTTCTTTTTCACATCATTTGTTTACATATAATAGACAAAGACAAGATATACAAAGTCAAGTTCAGTGGAAAACTGATTCTCTGTATTTGCATTCTTCAAGTTCCTTTTCATTTGGGAATATCACCAAATACGTAAGAAAGCTTAACTAAATCAGAATCCTGAATTCTAATTCATCCAAGCCTTATCATAAAATATGGCCTAAATAAGGATCAATCATTATTCACTCTAATGATCACCCCTAGGTTATTCTGTCTGAAGTCATTTAAAATCCAGCCTAGTGTCATGACTGATTTTTAAAGTCTTACCATAGAAGGATGGCAATTGCTCAGCATAGATATCTTCATGCTTCTCCTCCCAAGATTGCAGGTGATTTGGATTACGAGGCCTCGGCAGTACAGTCCTCCTTAACCCCGTGTTCGAAGAAAGTCATTGCCAATCAGTGAGGCCAGTAACAGAACTGAATCTCTTTTGCCATCCTTGCTTGGAGGTTAATTCCTCCTGAGTTCCTATGTCTGAGAGTTCCTCAGTCATCTATCTTCTTCTAGGTGGGCACTGGAAGCTTTCAAAATAGTTGCTTCTTTCATGTTTTAACAGTTACTAAACACTAACCATGAACTGGACACTTGGGGTCCTAGCAATGCATTTATCAATAGCACATAACTCTGGATTCAAGAAATTTATACACTTATTGGCAAACCCCGAGAATAAACAAGGCATCTACAACCTACGAGATGTGAGTAGGGACTACACGGGCAGGCGACTGTCAAGGAGTTGGGGGCGAAAAATGCAGCACATGAATTCCCACCTTTCTCATCCTAGTCACAGAAGTTACAGCACATTCAAGGAATTACATGTTTCCAGCATCGGGTTACACTTCTCTAGTTGTATGAACAGGGTCTCAGTTTCCCACTCTGTGAAATGTGGAAAAGCATTCTGTCATTCACAGAGTTGATATGAGGATTAATTAAAATAGTACACCTATTATCTATTGATCATCTATTTATCTTTCTATCTTTAACATATTTTAGCATTAACATTTCTTTTTTTTTTTTAGAGACGGAGTTTCACTTTATCGCCCTCAGGAGAGTGCTATGATGTCACAGCTCACAGCAACCTCCAACTCCTGGCCTTAAGTGATTCTCTTGCCTCAGCTTCCCGAGTAGCTGGGACTATAGGCGCCCACCACAATGCCCAAGTATTTTTTGTTGCACTTTAGCCGGGGCTGGATCAAACCCACCACCCTCGGTATTTGGAGCTGGCGCCCTACCCACTGAGCCACAGGTGCCACCCAGCATTAACATTTCTTATATGCTTCCAATGTGTCAAATATGGTTCTAAGACATCATATAAATATGTCATTGCTACGTGTATACACTGAATGTTTGTGTCCCCCTCAAATTCATATGTTAATACCTGATCTCTGATGTGATAGTATTAGGAGATGGGGGATTTGGCAATGACTAGGTCATGAGAATGGGGACCTCAGGAGTAGAATTAGTGCCCTTCTAAAAACTGACCCCACAGAGAGCTTACTCCCCCTTCCAGCTCATGAGGACACAGCAAAAAGATGCTATTAACAAGAAAGCAGGGCAGCAGCAGACACTCAATCTGCCAGCACCTTGAACTTGGACTTCCCAGCCTCTAGACCAGTGGTTCTCAACCTTCCCAAGGACTCCTAATGCTGCGACCCTTTAATACAGTTCCTCATGTTGTGGTGACCCACAACCATGAAATTATTTTCGTTGTTACTTCGTAACTGTAATATTGCTACTGTTACAAATTGTGATGTAAATATCTGATATGCAGGATGTATTTTCCTTGTTACAAAGGGGTTGCCACCCACAGAACCGCTGCTCTAGACCGTTTATGTTATTAAGTTATAATAACCCAAACAGACTAAAGCCACTTAATATTAATAAATACGTTAATTGATTTCATACTTATTTATATATATATATAGTTAGTAGAAGGCCCATCCTAAAAGGACACTGGATGCCACTTGTTATTGCTAAGGCTAGAATGGGGCATAGAAAGGGGCTGGGAATAGCAACAGATAAGGGGAAGGTAAGGAGACTTCAGGTCACCAGGAGGAGGAGGAGGAGGAAGGGTTCACAGGCCTCAACAATAGGCCAAGAGATTCCAAACATCAGTCTTTGGACCACACCAGAATAACCCAGAAAACCTGTTTTACAATGACAGCCCCCAATTCCCACACATACACGTTTCTGCTTCAGTATTTTGGATGGGAGCTCAGGGATCTGTGTCTTTAAAAACCACCTGTGGGCATTCTGAGGCCAACTCAGATTTTGGGATCAATGAGGCAATGGAGAAGAAGCGGATGACCCTCAGAAAAGCCTCAGGGAGGGATCTGAGATTCAGAGAGAGAGGCCCCGGTAGTCTGGGAGGGGCTGGGGAAGGACAGCAGGTGGGACAGGGTTGGCCCTTTATTGACACAACCTCCACTTGAGGTCACCATACTCATTAATAAACATTCCTCCCCTTGATATCTGGTCGGATCTTTGAAGATTTTCTAAAGAACTTGCCTCATAATGGAAAAAAAAAATAAAGCAGAGAATGAACATAACTACGCTGACCTCTTTATCCAGACAGAACGTTCAAACAGATGATCAGGAGGAGTGAAGAAGGGCTGCGTGGTGTTTAAGCTCAAAGCATTAGGATTGTGTAGCAGGATCTTTACAGCGACACTTTTACTCCACTGCATTTCCCCCCCCCCCCAACATGTAGACATGTAGGAAAGTGACACTTGTTTCATCTGAATGATCAAAACAAGGATTTGAATATTGGGAAATCTCTTGTAGGAAGAATATTTTCATAGGCACAGGCAACTTTAAAATCACTTTTACGTTTTCTAGAATCTTTACTGGATGTGTTAAATAACATTTACTTGAATAGTTTACATTATAATAGTTGCAGTTAAAAGTTTTAGTCAAAACTTTAATAACTGGTTCTTTTTTTTTTTTTTTTTCTGTAGTTTTCGCCCGGGGCCGGGTTTGAACCTGCCACCTCCGGTATGCTTTCTGCATTGATTAATATTTACTATGATTAACAAGTATGTTCTCAGGCGGCACGTTTCGTACAAGTTTTTCTTTTCTGTGAAAGTGCTTTCTCCTCTTAATTTCTTGAACATCAGTTAACGTAAATTGTTGCCTATTAATGTGCACTTATTCTCTCAAGAATTCTAGCCGAAGTTTGGCAAAGTTACACAATTTTGCTTCCTTGTCAATGGCACAAGCCCCAGCCCCACCCAGACCAGGATGTACGCCGGCCAGACCTGAACCATGACAGACAGCGCTCAGACCTGACATAGATCTGATGTAGATATCTCCAGACCTCAGTAGGAACTGGATTTCCCAAAGAGAAGCACAAACATTCTGAATGCGAGCGAGTCTAAACAATCTTTTGGGTATAACCAAGAGAACTTGGGCTGCAGTCTGACCAGAGCAACAATGGCAAATCGGCACCATATGGCAGAGGAGGTGATACCGGAGGAAAAATTAGTATTTATTGATTTTGGCCAACAGTACGTTTTATGATCCACCAGCTGGGAAAATCTGTTCCATCTTATTTAAGCCTTTGTTATTTGGGGTTTCCGGTCACTGGTAGAGCACCCTCATTCTTAGGCAATGTGTGGTTATGGTGGGAAAAGGGCTGCGAGAGAGAAAACAACCATTTAAGTTTGACTTTTGACTAAAAGAAAAGAAATACTAAGTACTATAAAGACGGTAAATAATGCAGGATTAGTATCTCTAGAACTGCCCTTTCCAATTAAAGTTTATGAACTACTTCAACCAGAAATCTGCCATGACCTTTCCCTCAGCCCCTCCCGAGCAGCAACTGGGCAAGTTTTCCCGACTCTTCTGCTTCCAGAGAGTCTTGTCCAGACATCTGGGACTGATCACGGCGTGTGAAGACCGCCCGTCTGCGCCTTCTCTGTCTCAGTTTAATCACTTTGAATGTAGGGGCTGCATTTTTGAATCACACTGACTAACAATAAATACTTAATCATGCACAGAGTGTATATTTCATATTTCCTTTGTAGGAAAGTCTTATTCTGGTTAAATTGTAGAAGATTATGGGCTTCGTTGGCTCAGGATGAAAGTTAGAAATGATTAAGAATGATTCAGCTCTGTTCGACACCATAGAAAATTACTAGTTCAGTCGTATTCACCCAAAGTGTCTGTTCTGTTTTATTCTGGGAATCTGGCAAATTAAGAAAGGATTCCATAGGACATGATTATGATTTTAGAAGGAATATTAACAGAAGATATGGTTTATTAGATATTTCTTGAATGACTGGGAAGAGGCAGAACCACATGGATAAATAAAGGGAAACAAAACACTATTGAAGACAGTGATTGGAATTTTTGTGACTACATCACATTACTAATCTTTAATGGAAATAACTTCCAAAGGAGACAATTGACAGCTAAACCTATTAACAAACACATGAGACTGTGAGATGATTTGGAGCAAAATGGGAAGAATGCATTATTTTTACATTAGTTTAAGTGCATATTTTATGAGAGCTCCCCAGAGAATGAGGAAAGAAAAAGGTTTGGGTTGGCAAATGAGTGTTCAAAAGCAAAGTTGAACTGGGACATAGAAATCAGCAGCCAGACTATTCTCCTGTTTCAGCACCAGAAAATTATGCAAATAGCTACAGCATTTTCCCTAATAAATTCCATTTTCTATGCCACTGACATAATTTGCATATAAAATTGAAAATTATATTTTCCTAAGTTTGTTATTGAAAATTTTTATTTATCACCAATTAATAAAACAGGCTCCTTCACGCCCCACAAGACAAACATTTTGATGATTAACTCTCCTGCTAAATAACACAGTAAATTTTTTCATAGATTTAAAAATATAGAATATTTTTTATTTCATAAGAAAATAATCTTGTACTTGAGATAATTGAAGTTCATGCAAAGAAACTTTTACAAGGGGCTTATCAGATACAAAATGGCAATTAAATCACGTTTAGTAAGAGCTATGTGTACTGTAATACAGCAGAGGATTCACTCTGAAATCAGCAATCAAAGATATTAAGGAGTCCAAACTTAGGAGATAAAGGCTTTTTAAGATATTTAGAAAGGATCAAAAAAATTCATGTATCTTTTTCCTTTTTTAAGAACAAAATAATTAAATACGATTCCAAATTCAAATTAAGCTGGAGGATAAAATATTTGAGGTAATAGAAAATAGCTTTCGAAAGTTTTTAGTTAGCATACACTGCCATCGGGCGAATTCTCAGAGTGACATACTGAAGATATGCTTTTAGGAGAAATCTGTAAGGAAGTGAGAGGAACCAGAATACAGCAGGAGGGAGTCAGCACAGACCAGGTTGCAGCCTTATCCTACAAGGCAAATTTGCCACAGGGCAAATTCTGCCTTAAGGGAAGGAGGGAATGGGCCGGGTATTTGTAACCCATATCCAAACAACCCAAGAGACAAGTAAGATCTGAAACCCCAGATCAGTCTATTATTGGCAGCAAATTGTACCCCGGAGGAAAGGGAAGAGAGAAAGCTGTAATTTCTCAAGCCAGGTAGCTCCTGTGGCCAAGCACAATCTCCCAGAGAAAGGTACGGCTGTAGATCTGGAATCACCTACCTATAGAAAAGGTCAAGGTGAGCCACCCCCACCACTCAATGCGCAGTCAACCCCGCCCCTGCCTTATTTCCAGTATCTGGAATACTGCTTTGCTGGGTTCTTTCTGGGCTTCCTAAATTGTTACGCCTCATCACAATTTTGCCTCTTTTTCTAGTCATTCAGGAAATATTTAATAAACCATGTCTTCTATTAATATTTGGAGACACATCTACATATCAATACTATGCATCCTTTTAGGGCTCCCTAAAACAAAATTAATCACTACCTTGTTCAAAATCTAAAAAGTTTCCTAGAAAGGCTGTTTTCATTGATTCATTTTTCCATATTGGCTGAGCCATATGGATATCTTGTTTGCACTGATTTCTTTTTAATTCACAATGGTGACAACCCATTAGAAAGGGGAGGACAATCTCAGATGGTGCAGTCACAAGCCAACTGCATGATGGATTTTACGGAACCATTGTAATAATATTCTCAGGCTTCCTTTGTTGGGTGAGAGAACCATAAGATCTCTCTTGGTTTAAATCCATTTGGCAAAGAGGAGAAAGAGCTTGCTCGGGAGCCAGGAGGGGAGTTCTCCAAGCTCTGATGTAAGTAACTGAAGTAAGTGACTGGAGGACTCGGTCTGTTCATTTGTCAGTTGAGGGAGCTGCAGTGTATAGTTTGAGGGGTGCTTTTGCGTTGCAGTCCTCTCTTTCCAAGAGATCTTGTCTACACAGTTTAGCCCGTGTGGGCGCTGGGCTCTCATTCCTAGTCCTCTACACCTGGGCTTCTTGAACTATCTGTAGCTATTCTGGGAGAGGACGGCTTTTATTAGTTTTCCAGACTTTCACAGACCAGTGTGTGCTCCAGTTGCTCCTTACTAACTGTGCTCATTCCAGGGGATATTATCTGCACAGGCTTAATGATGCCCGGAGTGCTTTCTTCAATGAAATGATGCCACTGATTCTACTTCTGAGTGTCCCATCAATGCCAAGTGGCTATAGCATTTCTAAATGCTTGCCTTCAATTTCTGTACTTGTCATGGGCTAGTAACAAACAGTTCCTTTCCCATTCTGAATCACAGACCACTTTTGGGGAGCACTGCTCTACAATTATTAATTTGCTGGTCTAGGAAGAAGACAGAACATTCAGAAAGACACAAATTGACCCTAATCCATTAGGACTTAGAATTTGAAAAGTGAATCTTTCATCAAAAAATATCTTTCTGCGTCCAATATGGTAGCCACTAGCCACAAGTGGGTGTTTAAATTTAGATGTGTATTAATTAAAGTAAAAAATTCAGCCACACTAGTAGGTGCTCAATGGCCAAATGTAGCTGGTGGCTACCATATTGGAGAGTAGAAATACAGACATTTCCATCATTTCTGAAAATTCTATTGGGAAGTGCCGGAGAACTGTCACTCTTTTTCCTCTTGTTCAATGCAAGTATGTTTTAGGCACTTTCAGGAACACTGTTGTGTCTTTCTTAGCATCTCAGATTTATCTTTTGGTTCTCAAAATAAATCTGTCCATCTACTTATCAATATTGTGTCATTAGCAACCATAATTACTCAAAGAGCAATATACTGACTATAACCATTCAAAATAAAAAATATTATTAGTGCATGTACTCAAAGCACCTATGATCTGGTTAGCGAGTGAGTAGTACATAGAAACCAAACATACAAAGTGATTTTAGTTGTGCTTTAAATAAATTATGTAGATGAGTTTCACCTTTTATGATAGGTTATGAATTATTCGAGAGTACAGCAAAAGGATCAGTTAAGAGAAGGGAGTGAACCTGGTAGACCGGACTCACCAAAAAACCCTATTGAATCCTAAGATGGTATCAGAGGAAGCACAGAAATTATTTAAGGAGAAGAGAAGAAACAAAATCTATATGCATGTGTGAGTAAGTGTACGTGTATCTGTCTATTTGTGCATATTCATATACAAATTCCTACCTCAGTATTCATTATCGCTGGACACCATGTTTTAATAGTTTGTATTGAGAACTGCTAAAATAAAAATAAATCCACTTCATATGTACTCTCCCTATTAAAAATGGACACATTTGGGTGTTCCTTCAGAAAATACAAAAACCTTGGCAATTTCTTTATTTTTCAGTGGCATAAACACCACAAATTTATTATCTAATAGTTCTGGAAATCTGAAGGGCAACACAGGTCTCACGGGGCAAAAATGAGGTGTCAGTGAGTGGCATTCCTTTCCGGAGGCTCTGCTGGGGAACATGCCACACCGTCTTCTCAGCTTCTGGAGGCTGCCTACATCCTGGAACTCACGGCCACTTTCGCCATGTTCAAAACCAAGTGTAGCCGCTACCATCCTTCTCACACAACAGCATCTGACTTCCTTTTCCATTCCCTTCTTACTTATCTGGAATAGTCTTCTTGTGTTAAGAGCATCTAAGTAGCAACCCTATGGCTATTTACTTTTAGCATAAAATATTTTAGATGCCAAAGCTCTCCACTCTTTACTTTCCTTCACTTGACTAATTACCTAGGGACAAAGCAAACAATTTATTGTTCACATTTTGTAATGCTTCTTTTCAACAGCTATGGACATTCTTTTTCTTATTTATTCCACTGCAGTCTCAAGGAACTATCTGCAGGTCACGGAAACATAGCACTCCTCAGTAAGGACCAATGCTGAGATACTCAGGTGGACACAACAGTCCCTGAGCTACAAACATCTGACTTATGTACAACTTGCCCTTAAGAAGGGTGGCCATTATGATAAGTCCCCATGTTACAGACATCTGACTGGTGTATGACTCCCACTTAAGAATGGAGGGCTATTACAGGTAATAGGTAAATGTACCTGTTCCGATTTACATACAAAGTCAACTTAAAAACAAACCTATAGTACCTACCTCGTTCATAGCCTGGGGACTGCTTGTACTTATAACCATGAATTTCCCTTCCACTCTGTGCCACAAATCATTAACATTAAGAGATTGTGTTCTGTATCCTGAAGGTAACATTAAGTGTGCTAACCTCACGTTCTAGTTCTCTCCAACTAGTCCTGTTACAAGTCAGACAGAAAATCAGCACATATGAATGAAATAAGCATAAATAAATATACACACACACACACCCCATTTGGCAAAGCATAGCAACTCAATTTAGCTTGAAATGATAGTACAAACTTCTGCCAATTTACATGCTACAGCGTCGATACAATGAAAACTGAAAATTCATCAGCTGATCCTATGATCCTGCAACCAAGCTCATTCTGCTGTCTGTCTCTTCCTCTGACAGGAATCCAAATGCGGCAATAAACTTGGACTCTTACGGATTATGTGCTATCACAGTTTTAAAATAATGGGCTGAAAATGTGGTCTAGTCCTGAACAGCACTCATCAGGTGTTGGGGGGAGCTTTCCTTGGAAGGGATGGCGGAAAACTAAATAGGGAAAACAACGTGAACTCCGGGCACAACCACCACACACCCAGCAGCTCTGCTGAAAACTTCTACGGGAGTCACTTGTTAAAAGTGGAAATTAATATCCCACCAACCGCAGGGTGGGAGCCCTCATTTATTATAATTTCCCAGAATGCTCTCCATTTGTTACAAGAAAAAAGAAAAATACTATTAGGGAAAATTAAAATGTGAACAACATCTGATTGATATTCTTGATGCTATTTCTGATTTAGGGAATAAACACCCCAATCAAGACCAAGGCTAGGAATATAGATATGCTAATTCCAAGTAACTAGGCGCCTGCAGGCTGACAACCTCTTGGGGCAAATAAGAGGCTGCAGGTGCTTGTCCTTCTCCTGTCAAAAGTGCCATAAGTTGCCTGAGCCAACGAGGACAGGCTGCTCCCCCCCAGAGCTGAGCTGGCACAGCAGGACGGGCGCTGCCGACAGCTCGTAGCCACAGCCTTGTATAATGTCCCAGCCCAGACGGGTGGCTCCGCTTTAGGAAATGATCCTTCAGATTTCTTCAGACTTCTAGCTGTAACATCCCTTTTCACATTTCTTTGAAAATCTAGTCACAGTTACGTTTTGCAAATACTTGTATTGATTCTTGGGTCATCTGTCCTCGTTTTTTATGTAAAAATGTCTATTTTACCCACCATATTCTCATATAGTAATCTTTGGTTTCTTTCACAAAACTCCGATCTTTTCTATTATAAACAATTAACATGGTTAAAAACCAGACAACAACAAACCAAAAAGTCTGCCTGAAGATAATTAGCATGTTTAGTAACATTCTTAGGAACAGCATTAAAATGCATATCAGATCTGACAGTCTTATCACAAATGAATGAACACTCTAATATACTGGGGAAACAAAGTTCTAAATGCAGCAGAGGAGTCAAGGAAAGAATTTATTTCTGAGTTGAATGCATGTGAACTGTCAGGGCAGAAAAAAGGCAGTGCAATTGGCTCTGTTGAGCAGTGCTGAAATCCTAGGAGGGCCACCTGAATATCACATTTAATATGCTAACACTATTATGAGAATATTTCTATTCTTCCCATAAAGGTCTTGCTAACAGTAATTAAATTTTAAGACAGTCATATCTGGAAATGAATAAAAATACAGTGAAAATATGATTATGATGGCTATTGGAGGCCTTTCCTTTCAAATACTAATTAAAAAAATTGAATTTTGGCTACCCAGGGACACTAAGGCTAGCCCTCTTTATATTAAATTACCCCTCATCACACCTGAGTTTTAAAAAATCTAATACCTTTAACACCAGAATGTTTTGGACTTGAAAATATGTAAATGGCATTCTGAATACACGGCGTTTCCTCATCGGTGGTCAATGCAGACGAAACAGGGAGAAAGCTTATGAACCAGGATCAGGATAGCACATCTTGGAGAACAAAAGCTGCCTTGGGCTGACAGACCTAAGATTGTGAAGCTGCTATCGTTCCCAGTAAAGAACACACTTATTTGAAAAACATGTCTACGTTTTGGACCTGTATTTAAAATAATTTTCATTTTTTCTTTCAATGAGCAAGTCTGATTGGTTTAACAGTAATTTTTTTTCCACAGTCATCTGTTTTGTTGACTCCTACTGCAGCTCACCATTTGTGAATAGCTGGAGGACAGGGACGAGGTGCCAGCAACACTGACTCCCCCTGCCACAGACTTCAATTTCCCTGAAAGTGCTGGTGCTGTGGTCTCCAGCTTCAATTATCATGAACTCTAATGCATAAAACACTCAACGAATCTCCACAGCAAATTCTAAAAGCTTAAGCAATAAAACACTAATGTAATACTTTGTTCCTGAAAGCCTACCATGACTTTTTTTTTAAAACACAGATTTTTTAAAAGTGTTTATGTCAATTACCTTTCAAAATTCAGAGGCAGTCTATTATGGAGCAGCGGTCTTCAGAGTTTGGCATGCATGAGAGACAGCTGGAGGACTTGTGAAAATACAGATTGCCAGGCTCTGACCCCGGCATTTCTGATTCGACAGGTCCAGCAGATGTTGCACGTCCCAGGTGATGCTGATCTAGGCACCACAATTTCAGAACCATCAGCCTGGTAGATAAAAGCATGAGGCTTATCTATGAAGGTTTGCAGGCTGGAAGCAGCAGGCTCCAAATTACAGATGGATGGACAGTTGCCAGACTCTGCCACACCCTGGCATCATGACCCTCCTCTAATCCTTCTTTCTCTGCCCACAGAGGGGGATAAAAGCAGTAGCTATTATCATAGGATCTTTGCATAGAATAAAGGAGAAAGGGTTGGCACAGGTGGCTCACGCCTGTAATCCTAGCAGTCTGGGAGGCCGAGGTGGGAGCTTGAGCTTAGGAGTTGGAGCTTGATCAAAGCGAGACCCAATCTCTACTAAAAATAGAAAAATGAGCTGGGTATGGTGGCAGGTGCCTGTAGTCCCAGTTACTCACGAGGCTGAGGTAAGAAGCATGGTTGAGCACAGGAATTTGAGGTTGCAGTAAATATGGAAAATGTGTGTGAAATGCTTAGACTATAGTAACTTTCCAATAATACTAATTAGTTTCATGTGGCAAAAATATAAGGAAATAGATTAAAAGAGAAGGTTTCTTATGCATTCTATTTATAATCTTCCTTCAAGAAAGATACACATCATTACAGAATAAAGATGTAGGTGTATCCAAAAAAATAAAATCAGACATCTTATCAACTGCAGGAGGCTGATTATTTTCTAATTGGAAAAAAGTTCAGCTCCATCCATGCAAACACGAAAGAGGTAAAGTCTCCCTCTTCCTTTAAGGCTGCATGGTGAAACTTACTAAATGCAGAATATAAATGTCTGAACACAATAACTAAGAAAATGCCATGAAGGCTATGTTAACCAGTTCGATGAAAATATTTCAAATTGTATATAAAACTAGCACATTGTACCTCTTGATTGCATTAATGTACACAGCTATGATTTAATAAAAAAAAGAAAGAAAAGAAAAAAGTCCAAGTTCCATACTGAACATAAACTCTTTTACAGTGCTGCCTAGATATTTTGTTTTGTTTAAAACTTAATCATTAAGCTTCAATACATAGAGTATACTCTAAACTAATATGTGTAACTATATATAATACAGCAATACATTTTGGAAGTATACATAACATTATAGTTCTGTGGAAGATAATATACAAATATTAAAAACCTTAAAAATCATTATCTTTTTTAATACTTCTGGTTAACAGTCTTTTTTTTTTTTTTTTTTTTGGATCTTTTCTCTGTATTCCAGGGCTTTTTTTGTAATAGGTGATAAATGGATATTGTATTTAAACATAGAAAGACCTTAGAATAAATGTTAATGAAACTAACAACTCCCGGGATCCCAGATTCCCGAGGCATCATGCTGGAAATTAAGAGAAAGTGTCTATGTGTTGCGGGTGGGGAGTTACCCAAAGGAGATGCCTGGGGAAGCTGAAGTTCTGTTAGGTAACTGTGAGCCCGCTGAGGGTCCTGGAATGAAAGTGGAAGACAGTGTTTAAGCTGCTAGAGGCAAAACTCTGACTCCCAAGATGTTCCAGAGCAAAGAAGCAAATCTGAACTAGGTGCATAAAAGGATTGAGGCGGAGTTGAAAGGAAGGTCCTTCCCCTGTCTTACCCTACATCTGTGAGGAGGGGCAGAGAGGGCAGTGATACTCATTTAATACAGTAGGACTTCACTTTTCTGAATCGTACACCCTTTTAAGAATCTGGTGATAACTACAGAACGTCCTCTTCTGTGAGACACACATACAATCTTTAAGGTCAACTAGGAAGCTTTGACATAAAATGTAGAAACAGAGTAAATTAAATAGTAGTGAGAAAGGTGTGCAAATCCTAAGAGATGTTACCATTTTCATAAAACTTTTTAATAAATGTTATTCAAAACATCTTGTTCTGCAAGGGTTATACTTTTTTGATGAAACACAAAACAACAAAAAAAAAGAAAACCGTCTTTTTTTTTAAATAGAAAATCACAAATAAGTGGAAGATCATGCCATTCTCTTTGGCTCAGTTAAAAATAGCAAGAGGCACTTGATTATATTCAAACTGCCAAGTTCTAACTCTGTTATACCTTGGAAGCAGTTTGGTCTGTCCCAATTGCAGACTAAATATCCTAATGGAAATATATTTATGCACCGCTAAGAACATTTCCTTCAATACCAGACTGCATATATAATGGTGGTTCCGTAAGATTATAATACTGAGCCAAGCATGGTGGCTCACGCCTGTAATCCTAGCACTCTGGGAGGCTGAGGTGGGTGGATCGCTTGAGCTCAGAAGTTTGAGACCAGCCTGAGCCAGAGTGAGACCCCATCTGTAAAAATAGCTGGGCGGTGTGGCGGGCACCTGTAGTCCCAGCCCAAGAGTTTGAGGTTGCTGCTAGCTATGAAGGCAGGGCGCTCCACCCAGGGCAACAAAGTATATCTACTGTTTAGATACACAAATACTTACAATTGTGTTACAGTTGCCTACAGGATTTAGTACAGTAACACGTTAAGACAGTTTTACACAGCCCAGGATGGCTACCCCATGCGTCACAGATGCCTAGTGGGCTATGCTATCCATGCTTGTGTGCGTACACTCCATGATGTTCCCACAATGATAAAATCACCTAGCAAGGCATTTGTCAGAAGATAACCCTGTCACCAAGCAATGCGTGACAAGGTGTAGCAGAATCTGACATTGTAGATTTGCCTTTAGAGATTTGACCATGAACGAGAAGCTGTGTTTCATGACCTTCAGAAACATTTTGTCTTGCTGAGATACAAACTTGTAATTCTTTTTTGGAAGAGTTGTTTAGCTGGTGCAGGATTCTGGCCAAGCACCTGGAATTTGCATCTCACTGGGAGTAAGGAGCCTGTTACCCTTTTCTGGCTCTTCGAAAGATTTCCAATGGCATTTTGTAATTTGGAAGGAAAAAAAACACATGCAGTGGGACACCACCATTTAACATTTATTTTTATTTTTTTAATGTGTCTTCAATAGCTTCAAAAAAAAGGGGGAGATGAGATCTAGCAGTAAGTGTCTACTCTGGATTCATGCTCTGAGAGACATTACCTCGTGACGGCGTGCACAGGACCACACGTGGAAAACGTGAAGACACAACATCAGGATGCAGAACCCCTCCAGCAATGATTGATCTGCTCTCCCTAATTTCTGACTAATGAGTATCCATTTTATTTAGAAAGATCCCTAGGAACTTTCAGAACCTCCCTGCAGAAACTAAATAACCCCAAATGAAAAATCCATATACAGAGAGGCGATCCATCCTGATTCCTTTTTCTGATGATTGCTCAAGGGCAGTCGCTGAGGACCTTGGCTCTACCAGCTCTGCCCTGAGCCAACATGCCAGCTTCAGTAAGCAGCTCAGTCAGCAGGCAGAGGGTGGCAAACTAATCTCCCCATCCAGAATGAAGCCTGCGTGGGGAGGGTTTGCCATGTTGCTGCCAAGCTTCACTGACTGGACCAGGACTTGGTGGCATCCCTTGTAGGCCCGGGTGAGGATTCTGTAGTCAAGCCTGGAACCCAGAAACCCTGTCTGATTTTGTCAGATGTCACTAAGAAGGGACAGATCTGTCCTCCAAGCAGCTACAGTGACCTTCACAATCACAAGGCTGCCACTGACTTGATGCCATATGTTCCTGCTGCCCAGAAGGAGGACACATTTAGCAAGTCATTTTAGTTATCAAAATCACAGATTAAGAACTTTGGGGCACAGTCACTGGGGCTGGTGATCAATCTTCGGGGTTGGGGAAAAGAACAGTCCCACAAACCAGTGGTTTCCTCTGTCTCTGCACTTTCTTACTTGTGTCTCGCTTCTTTCTTTTGCAAATTGGGCACTAAGGTCCAAGCTGGTTTAGGAAAAGACAAAAGTCATGCTGGCAGCATGCCTCCTGTTTTTCTGAGTTGCTATTATTACCTATCTTAAATTACATTTTTCTTAAGAAACAAAACAGTTCCATAGGGTCACACTGATCTGTAATCAACATGGGTGTTCTCAGGGAATTGTTATCATGAGTGTGGAAGATCTGCCTTTGTTCTAGGTGCCAAATAGAAACCAAATTCACTTCAGAGCATTCAACAATATACATATAATCTAACAAGATTACTGCCAATCTTTATATTTCAAACTAGTTGTATTTCAAAATTTTATTTGTAATTTGCCTGAGTTTAGTTTTAATTTGTTTTTGCAACAGACTCTCACTTCAGTGCTCTGGGTAGAGTGTTATAGCATTATAGCTCACAGCAACCTCAAACTCTTGGGCTCAAGTGATCCTCCTGCCTCAGCCCCCCAAGTAGCTGGGACTACAGGTGCCTGCCACAAGGTCCAGCTAGTTTTTCTAATTTTAGCAGGGATGTGCGTCTTGCTCTTGCTCAGGCTGGTTTCCAACTCTTGAGCTCAAGTGATCCACCTGCCTCAGCCTCCCAGAGTGCTGGATTATAGGCATGAGCCATAGCACCTGGCCTAATCTGCCTGAGCTTAGACTGTGGTTGTCCAGGAAAAATATTTTAAATTAGTTAAAGAATCTTCCAAAGTTTATACCCCACCTAATTATTTCTTCCAAATCTTCATTTTATGGAGAATTATATGAAGAACTGAACTATTCTCTAGTTATTTTTTTTTAATAGATTGCTTACTTGAAGGTGAATTATTTTAGAAAATTTCTGTCAATATGTTCAGCCATGTCTGAGTCATATAAAATGAAGATGTTAGTATCTTGGCATTAAAGAAATGAAAAAAATTGTGTCAAAGTAAATCAGCCAGAAACAGTTGATATATTAAAGTTGAATATCCTCAGGAAACTGATCCTCAGTGAGGAATAATTTATTGTCATAATAGCAAAAATGTTTTAAAAGAAGTTGTCTTAGAAGAAATCTCATTTGCTTTTGAACAGAGTCTTTTTTTCTTTTTTGGAAATACATGACTCTTACTCTGGGTAACTGATTAATAGTTAACTATCAAAATGCAAGCGCAGGTAAAGAAGATAATTTTGCCACACTGGATTTTGTCATTTTATTCATTGATTTATTTTTTGAGACAGAGTCTCAGTTACCCTGGGTAGAGTGCTATGGCCTCATAGTTCATAGCAACCTCAAATTCATGGGCCCAAACTATCCTCTTGCCTCAGCCTCCCCAGTAGCTGGGACCACAGGTGCCCACCACAATGCCTGGCTATTTTTAGAGGCAGGGTCTAATGCTTGTTCATGCTAGTCTCAAACTCCTGAGGTCAGGTGATCCACCTTGCCTCACCTAGAGTGCTAGGATTACAGGTGTGAGCAAGTCAGCCCCCTCACTTGACTCTATTTTGTCATTTTAAAAGCATGTTGAACGTATAATGAGGATATTAATTAACCCTGCTATGAAAACTTAAGCTTTTACACATCTTTCCTTTGAGGCTAAAATATGTAACCTGAACATTACAAATATTAGGCCTGTTACTCCGAGGCGTTGATACTGACGGGAGTTTCATACTAAGATCAGGTTGTTAGGGCACTGAGCAAGGCAGAAGATGACTTTTAAGTCGCTTTTGCAATTAGCACCTAATTAAGGAAGTGAGAAGCCTGAATGAATGCCCAGCAGTTCCATGCTCTAACACAGTGTCCTATCACTTTGTGTCTCATTGCAGTTACTCTTAGACTTTGAGCAGCAGCAGCAGCAACCACGGATATGGAATGGTCTTCTAGCCTAGCTCACAACATTCTGCGGAAAAACCGCAGACAGTAGTCAGCATAATGACATAATGGACGGGGCTGGCCATGTCAGGAAGAACACAATGAGCCTTCTGTTCAGTTAATGACCTCTCCAGCACTGCCGCCTATCTGCTGCCTTCTTTTCAGCTTTTCTAACGGGATAAGAGGCTAGTTCTCAACGCTTGTTTCTCAGGTTTTGTTTGCCTCCGCTTACCCGTTCCTCAGGCAGAGCTGACCTACGGTGCTCCAGCCTTTCTTCATGGCTGGCTAGTCACGGGTGCACAGGCCCTCAGGTAGTCCTGCTACAGGAATTACTGGCCAGGTGCCATTCCTAGAAAAGGATAAATTCTATAAAGGGGCCTCTTAAGATTTCTATTGTTTCCCCCAAACAATCCTGTGTGATTTGTCTCTGTTCACCAGACAGAAATTGAGGAAGTCCTCTACCCTCATCTACCTCGTGAGGATAAGGTGAGTCCTCTGTATCAGTGCCCTTGTTAGTTGGTCATTGCTTAAAGGTCTTGACCTTCACATCATAAGGAACCGGATGTACGTCACTTCTCTGTGCAGGGATCCCTGTGGTAGTTTTCATCCTAAGGTGCTACAGGAGGCCGAGCACAGTCAGGACCTAAGCTTTCCTTCTTTACTTCCAGGGGGAGGGTCTCTTCTAGCAGATTTCATTGCTGGGCAAAGAAGAATCTTTCTAAAGCCCCTATCAAATCTCTCTGCATTTCTCTGTGGTCTGAACTCAGAAGTGTCCATATATAAACTGATCACCAGGAAGATGGGTTTTGCTGATTGAACCAATCTGATCAGTACTAAACTGAAATTGATATCAATGCCTTCCCAACCACCTGGCTGCTATAAAACTGGGCAGATAACTATGTAGCTGAGACTGAGAAGGTAACCACAGTGCACCCCGCATTTTTATAATCTCTTCGGTTGGTGCCAGATTATTCGTCACGCCTCTGAGGCTAAATATTTTGCATCAAGGCAGCTCAAGGGTACAGTTCTTGCCTACTAAGAAACCATCATCTCCAGGAGAAGTCTACATCTCTGAAGGATCCAGAAATATTGAGAGACCAGGAAAAATTAAATCAGGGACCATTATCAATCTTCAAAAATTGCCCAAGCCATTCCAAATATTTCCATCATCATTCGTGACAGCACAGCATACAGTAAACTCTTAATTTTTTATTTCCATAAACATATGTGTGTGTATATATATATATCCTATTAAATGGAATAAGAAATGATCTATGAAAATTTACATAATCCCTATTCATTAGAATAAGATATGATGAGATCACTTTTCTGTATTCACAGCCAGTCTAACACAGCGTATAAAGGATTTTAATTTGAAATTTTGTTTAAAAAGGATATGATAGTATATGACTATTTTAATTGGATTAAATGTGACTTTCCTCTAAGTCTTTAATTTCAGGTGGTTTATAGCCAGAAAGGCTTTTGCTACAAATAGGAAAGCACTCTCTGAAGACTTTCTTATGTGAACAGAATACTTTGTGTTAAAGAAAAAGCTAGTATAATGCAAGCGAATTGGTTTGTGAATATTAAAAACTATTTTTAAGTTAATTGTGTTAGCCAATTACTTGCACACAGAATTAAGTGATTATAGAACTGCCTTCAGACAAGGGTATATGGGAGTTTAACATTTTGAAAAACCTTTAATCTTTCATATTTTATATTTTTCTTTAAAATAAAAAAAATATATTAAGCTATCATTTTCTTAGTATTTTTTGTTATACTAATGATCTGCATTCTCAAAGGCCTACCCTCCATTCCATATCAATTGGGGGCATTCTTTCATTTCCTCCTACAGGGAACGTTTCACCTGTATTAAGTGCACCAGAGAATAAAGCTATTACTTACACTTAAGTTCTTTTGAATGTCCTAAGTCTAAAAGAATTAAAACCAAAAGTTCAGTTACAAATTTTGTCTTAATTTGCACACTACTAATGCTTCATTTTTCCTCATATGTTCATAAGCATTTCTAGAAAGACCTCAGAAAATGAAATTTAATTTTACTGAATCAATGCCCAGGGGATTACTTATTAGATTATATTTGCAGAAGATCTATTCAGTCAATTCTAACAGTTATTAAGACTAAAATATGTGTGGCTTTAGAGGGATTTAAGGGACTAATATCTATGTTCTGGGAACTTACAATGAATTCTCATTAGTAAAGACAATAAGGAGATTTAGAACATATGCTATACTTTTTTTTTTCCTGAAGTATAGATCTAGGCAGGGTGCTATGGCACAAGCCTGTAATCCTAGCACTTTGGGAGGTTGAGGCAGGAGGATCGCTTGAGGCCAAGAGCTCAAGATGAGCCTGAGCAACATAAGAAGACCCCCATCTCTACAAAATATTTAAAAATTAGCCAGGAATGGTGGTGCATTTCTGTAGTCCTAGCTCCTTGGGAGGCTGAGACGGGAGGATCACTTGAGCCCAGGTGCATCAGGAATCACAAATATGTATTGAGTTTCTACTGTGTGCATGAGAGTGGGAAACATAAAGAGAGACACGGCATTTGCAGTCTTTTTGCACGTATGTGTGGAACACAAATGGTTTTCAATATGCAGCGTGTCTGGTGTTAGGACACCGTTTTCAGCAGTTGCTTCTCTTCTCATTATTCAAAACTAAAGCAACTACTTTTGCATATTGTAGAGCGTGCCTTTATCACAGACTATGCAGCACTGAATTATTATTCATCTGCACTGTCTTTTGACTTTTGACTAAAGGTGTCACGCTTAACTCTCTCAGTCCCTTTAGGACCCTCCAATGTGACTATCATACTACAGTTGCTCAATAAATGCTCGTGGAAGTAAAACAGTAAAAGGCAGCAAACCGTCCCCCTGTGGGGGGGTTTCACTGTGTTCTGTGCTCAGAAACCTTCCCGCAAGCTTCTTTTTCTCACCCTTCCTTCTGCTTCTCATCCATGTCCAACATTTTGTTTAAGGAGAAATTGCTTAACTCTTTGAAAGTTAAAAAAAAAAGCAAAGAAAACTTACAGTATTTCTCTTTTATTATCAAGGAAGTTTATAGCTGTGCTTGGTCAGACAACAAAGATTAGTCTGGATTGGAGACTTGGGCTTGGCTAAGGTTGCTTATGCTTTTGTTCATTCTTGGACCGGTAAACACACACTGCAAAGGACACTTCCTAGGAGATCCAAAAGATAAGTGAGTTGCCCATCAGAGGTGCGCTCAAAAGCACAGGCCTGGTTACTCCCGCCAAGTAAAACCTCTACCAGGTGAGAGGAAATACACCCTGGTTCAGTCTCTCCTATTGTCCGAGGCAAGTCCAGGATGGGACGCACCCAATTCTGCAAGGGTCTTCTGTCTTATTACTATCTTATGGCACTGTGGTTATAGTCTCATTGATACTTGCTATTATGTCATCAAGTTTATTAGTGTCATGAGTTTAAAGGATTTGCCTGCAGCCAGTGACACTAAGGGAGACCACCAGAATCGATCATTTGGGATGAAGGTGGATCATATACAGAAAGGGGCCTCAGGAGGCTGCCCTTTCGGGTGTGACCTCACTCAGGGATGACGTCAGTGGAATCATTTTCCCCAGTAGGCACAAAGGTATAGAAACTAAGTCAAAGGATGATGGTGCTTTTTCCTTTTACAACTGCCCTGTGATCACAGCAGAAGATATTGAGCTGACAAGTGTGCTGGGCTATGGGGACAGAGCTGGCCAGGCCAGACCTGATTTTTTCCCTCTCCTTTTCCAGTATCAGTTATCTTTCCCTAGATAGCATATTGTCACAGAATGGAGTCTGCAAACAGTAATCGTTTACTCATTCATGATAGTGGGAGTTGGCATGACCTTTGGCTGGACTCAGCTGGGCGGTTTCTCTGTTGGTCTCCTCTGACGTCACCTGTGAAGCCACAGTCATCAGTTCTAAGTAGGCTGAGGGCACACACCTAGCAGCGAACATGCTGGATACCCGAGTGCTTCTCTGCTGACCCTTCCAGCAGGCAAGTGACAGTGCTTTAACAGAGGGAGAGAGGCAGGGTTAGCCCTCCGGAGGCCTCAGCTCAGAAATCCCACCGTACTGGGAGAGGGGAGCACCGAGAGGGCAATGGGCATGCTCCCACTCAATGGACACAATGTAAGGGAACATGGTGCCTCTCCTGGGTGTGGGACACAACTACAACTGGGACCTTACCTAACAATGCAAACCTTATAAACTAATTATGCCCTCATGTTAATCTAAAATTAAAAAAAAAAAAATCCCACAGCATCACATTTAACATAGACTACTGGTTTATAGCAGATCAGGGCCAAGGGACGCAGACCCAATCCTTGTGACCCAACAAACCGCAAAGCATTCATGATCATTTCTGATCTACCAAACTTTTTTGCCCCCCCCCCAAAATATATATATATATATGAGACCCATAGTGGTTCCACAATACTTAATAAATCCATACTTAATACTTCAATATTTTCCCCAATAATTTTAAAGAGATAATTATTAATCATGAGAAGGGAAATGAGCTATCTTTTTAGAATGACTTTTCCCTCTCTCTCCTTTCCTGTGGTCGATACCATATTACCATGTATTGTCTTGATAAGGGTTTTGAGTCTCAAGTATTTTCTGGAATGTCCCAGTGCTAGAACATATTTTATCCCCATATAGAAGGCTACAGAACAGAATGAAAATTACTGGAGGCGAAATGGAAGTGGAAAACTTGGGGCTACTTCTCTTTCTAATAGGTGAGTGATGCGGCCTGAGTCCACCACCAGCCACTTCAGAAACAGGAACAGTGGAATTTTCATTGCATTGCTCTGAGTCACACTTTTGCCCTCTGGGTATTTTTGGAAGGTTGATCAGAAATATAATATGCCATTCAGAGAAAACACAGTTATGGGTTTTTTACCATACGTGTCAGCAACTTCGTCTTAAAATTCCACCTCAGTCCCATCACTCTTTAAAAACAGGATTCACTGTGCACAAAGTTATCACCTCCCCTCTTTTATCTGCTTCTGATTAGCCCTTGGGAGGGAAGATCCGTCATTAAAGTCTTTTGCGCTGGGGCACCCTAGATGGCTGTGAGTATTCTGTTGTGTCAGCTCACTGTAATGAGAACTTGGTATTTTAACATTATTGCTCATCCAGCTGCCACTGATGATAATGGGATACTTTAAGGCTTTTTTTTAAACACTTAAACGAATGCATGATAACATAGTGCGCTGACCTCATTTTCCCCGGCGACTCCCGCCACAGCGGTCAAGGACGCAAGGACTCTGAGTTGTTACGGAGCTTGCATTTTTAACTATGCAAGGTTATCACAGCTAGACTTGAAATTGCTTAGGACACAGTGAGTCCCTTCATAATAGATCATCTTTCTCCATGACCACTAAAAGTCTCTCTGGTGGATGATCTCATTTTATTTCCAAACAACTAAAGATCAGTTACAAACAGTGCTCCTTTGGAAATAACACAAGTGAGGGAGAAGGAAAAGAAAACCAGGAAGTGTTACACCAGGACTGAAAAGTGAGCCATTTAGGAAGGACGAAAAAATTGACAATGTGCCATCTGAAATGATCAAGTTATCGGAGCTGATGTTGATGCAGAGTCTCCTGATAGTGGAAACAAACCAGAATGGTACCAGAGGGCTGAACGCGAGCCAGATTTGATCTGTCAGCAGGTTGCTCTTATTTTGACAACATCTTGGTAAAGTTGTCACATCTGTTGAAATTCTGTTTGAAAATTAGCTGTAGCAAAGAACCCCAAACAATCTTATTTTCACATATTGTGTACACAGGGATTTTCCTGTGATGAGTCATCAGCCAGTAGCAACAATGAAGTGTCACAACAATCCCAAAGATACCATCTGTTTAAGGGAGATGACACGAAGATAAACACGTACTATTTAGCACAGCCATTTTTTTAAATGACCATTGATTAAAATCAAAACACTTCAAATTGTCTCCGAAATGTTATTAATAGCACAGATACTGGGAAACTGCAATCAAAGTGGTATGCCTGGATAACATCTGGGAAGACCAGAGATGTTTATTTAAGCTTCCTCTCTTGGGAACAGCTGACATTTGAAAATTGTGGAAGATATTTGCACCACCTGTGTGCTACCCACCTGGTGTTTACAGAATTTTCCCATCAGAGAGTAAACTATTGAAAACGTCTCTTTTAATCTATAATCGCCAATCAGTAAAAGCGTTTGTTTGCAAATTTTGTTCAGTAGTTAGAATGGGTGAGGTCATTGCAAAGAAAACACCAGGTTACCAAGACCACTAACATCCTTTTGTAAAAGCACTTTACTCCGTGGTTCATGAATTTGCTCACTTTATAACGCTCATAATGATCTTGGAAAATCTGAAGGATTGGAGACAAATCTATAATAGCAATGGCCAAAAATTTAATTGTGAAGGCAATATCAAAGCAAAAAGAAAAGAATAGAGAAAAGAAAATAATGCTGCAAAATGTAAGAGACAGGGATATTTAGTATCAAAAAGAAAATATGCATGGTGTCATTAAATTCCAGATATAAAAGGTATTATGAATTCTCCTTGATGGATTTCACCGAGGAAATCTTCATTAATGATGACATAAAACTAATCAGAACTGTCACCCGATATTTGAAAGTTTGATTACAAGTGCATATTGCAATTGCTGTGAACTCTTCCCTGTAATCGAACAAAAATTTATCAAACTCCACTGTGTGTGCTTACAAACTTCCATCTTCTAGTCATTTTCTGTCTAGAGAGCAAAGAAGAGGTCACGTTTAATTTATGATACATTAAAATCACTTTATATTACTTCTTGGGGTGACAGAAACAGCACCTACATAATAGGCTAAGTTAGTCCAGATTTTTATTTCGAAGGCCATGTTAATCCATGTCATCACATAAGAGAACTTGAAGAAAAGCAAAATGCAGGCAGGGAGTGTTGCTTTTTGTGCATTTATTTTCTCATTTACGTATTAATTTGGGCACTCAGTGTTCTGGTAAATATTTATGAGCTGCTTAGAATGTAGATAGCCCTGGGCGAGGTACTGGGAATAGGGTGAGCAAGAAAAAATTCAATGTTAGAGAAAAATCTATGTTGCCAATCCACTTAGTGAATTAAGTGATCTGGGGTGAGTTTCAGGTTGTCTTTCTGTATCGTCTTATAAGACCATTCTTATCACTACACACCCACTCGAGAGAAAAACACTACACTCAGGGTGGAGGGGACACAGTTAAACTCAACATGGGGAAGAGGGGCTGAGAGAATGGGTTTGGTAAGCTCTTACCTAATGGGTACAGTGTAAAGCTACATGGTAAACCTTCCGGGTGGAGGGCTCGATTATAACTTTCACCTTTGCATGCGAAACCAGCCAGGGATGAGGAGTGGACAGTCCAGTGACACCCAGAGCATCCCCAGTGTCTTCCCCTGAGAAAACCAACTACAGCTCTGCCTCAGTCACATACGGGGAGCTGACTGGTCTACGCACGGCAGAAGCTTGAGGATGAGCAGCAGTGGCGTGGGACTGATTTTTTGCTTTGGACTTTTTCAGCTTTCTTCTTTAACCTTAGGTATAAGCCATGGTGAAGGCTGTGAAAAATATATCGAAGAGGTCACCCAAAGTAGACAAAGTGTCAAAACTGTGTTATTGGCTTACTCTTATTATGAATGGACATCGAAGACACCCTATCATAGGTAGAACAATTAAAATCCAAATAACCAAATGAAAAAAAAAAAAAGGATTAGAGAATTACTGGAAACTTCGAGCGGTAGAAATAAAGGCTGTTTATGGAGAAGAGTTTACAGTACAGTCTTTATGGACAGATGCTATACTTAATTAAGATGTTTACAAGTCACCACCAAAAAAGGATTTGGAAACATGATTGTATTTGGCTTTGATTTGATGTAAAACTTTAGCCATGTTACAGTATGTCCTGACTGCCAAAATTTAAACACAAATAGACATAACCCTAAAAACCCTACCCTTTTTGTTCTCTATGGATTGTCATAGTTGTTCCTTTAATTTCCCTTTTCTTTTGCTTTTCATTTTTTTTTTTTTGGTAACATTACTATTTATTGCAATATTTATTAGAATGAATAAAGGAAGTTAAAATTTAAGGCATCAATAAAGGAAAACAATGATGTAAACCAAAAAAAAATCACAACTTGGACTTTATCTAACAAATGTAAACAATGTAACCTTATCGTTTGCACCCTCATGTTAATTGGAAATTTAAAAAAAGAAAAAAAAAAAGAATTTGAATGAGAAAACTTAGCAGATACTTAGAGGTTAAAAAGATGCTCTTACTTTTTCAAGACGAAATATGTCACAGAGGAACTTCAGTAAAGCTTGATTCTTGCCCTTCTACTTTAGGTGACATGGAATTTATGACTATATTTTCTGGGGACATAAAGTAGTGAACTATATTTTATTAGGAAAGCAATATGGGTTCAAATACTCACCAGCCCCATGAACTTAACTTTTCTGAACTTGTTTCTTCATTGTTAAACGGAGCGAGTAATATTGACTTGATCAGGCTATTGTGAGTCGAAACAATTTATGTACATAATGTGTTTGGTCAAAAGTCTCACAAGTGGCACAGTCGCAATAAACAACAGTCAACTAAAACTGCTATTAATATTAGGTTCAAGGTAGGTGAGGTTAATGAGAGATTCAATCCTTAAGTGAAGTATAAAAGTATGGCTCAAGTGTTATAGAAGAAATTTCTAACTGAACAAGCATCTTGATAATTGCCTAAAATATCTCCTATTTGAATGTATTATTAAAAAAGGTAAAATTTCAATGTAAAGTAACACTAAACCAAATGAAGTCAGCTGAATTCCTATCAAACTAAACTTTCAAGTGTCTTGGGAAGTTTTAGCAGATGGCCACTATCTCCCATGTCTTTGAACTATCTCTACACTAATGGCAAATAATGTCTGGTAAATGTTGGAAAAATCAAAGTACATTAATGCTTCCCTTTATCACTCTAAAGAATTGGGATGCACATTCCAAAAGCTTTTCTTCATGTTTCTCTAGTATGTCAATAGGATAACTCAATAAATAATGAATCTTTTTTTTTTCCTTTTAAAACTGTATTTCAACTTTTAAAGTCTCAAATGACTATTCTTACTGGAATATAAAAGGAGGTAGGCAGAAATCTTGAGTTGTTCATGTAAAGTCATATTTTGTCTCAATCATCACTCCTAACTATTTGCTTTATAAACATGTGGCTAGAAGGCAAAGCTATGGAAATTTAAATTTAGAGATTAGTTGTCCCAGGTGCAGAATTTTATTGTAGGTTTATTTTATTGTTTAGCCAACCAGGTTAGACCAAAGAGATTATTTATAGGTTCTCCTTTTAGATTTTAAATTTTTCCCCAGAAAGTTTAGATTTAAATAATCTGTTTTAAATGGCTTCTAATGACACCCAACAGGATGCCAAAATAACCAACCCATTGGAAAGATTAAAGGAAGAAAAATCCAGCCATGGGCTCGCCGTTTGTTCTGCATGTCAAATAATCCACATGAATAGAGTGGTGGTTTTGGCTTCGCAGAGACCGAGAGTCTAAGACTACTAAAGAAAACCAAACACAATGGAAAGAAAAAAAAAAAAAAAAAAAAGACTTGCAATCCAGTGTGCAAAGTGTTCCAGTGCTTCTAAATGTTTGGGGCCGCTTGCTCCAGAGTGGCAGACTACAAGAGAGTTTTAGGGACTCAGCATGCTGACTCCCATTTCTGTACCATTCCTTCCTGTCGCCCTTCCCCCGATCCCTGGTTACTCTCTTCTGCCATGTTTCTTCCATCCTATGAACATTTTGCCAGAGGACTGAGTCCTAAGTCATGGGGCAACTCTGCTTGTGGTGTATCTGTGGGAACTAAGAGTTGATCTGCAATTGCAGAAACACTGCTTCCTACTCAGATGTGTGGCTGTGATGGGTTGTGCGTGGTACTCAAGGAAATGATACAGTGAGTGAATCCAATCCACCCTGCAGGGCATTGCTCTTGTTGGAAACTAAGGGCTCAACTTACACATTTTCTGGTATACAATTCATCTATCACCATGCACTATATTATAATCATTCTCTCTAAGAACACAGCCACAGGTCCCATAAAAGGATACAGACCGCCTTCTGTAGCTGGAGGAAATACCAGCAGGGGGGAGACATTGCCTAATGTTGAAGAGATCAGCAATTTATTTGTCTTACTCTTTTATTTTTTCCTGATAGGATGGAGAGTCTGAGGGTGTGGGAGATTACTTGTAGTCCTGTCCCTCAAAAGGCTAGATAAGATGAACAAGGTAAAAAATAACTCAGAAGGCTTTATGGAGGCAGAGAGGAAGTTGGAATACCTGGTTCTAAATCCCAGTTCTGACACTTTACTAGCTGTGTGATCTTGGCCAATTAACTTAAACTTTTAAACTTTTAATGATTTGGTTTATTCATTTGCAAAAGAGAGATAAGACTCACACCTGGGTTATAGGGTTTTTGTGAGGATTAAGCAAGTTAATATCTGTAAAATTCTTAGAACAGTGCCTAGTTCATAACAAGGACTTTGGAGGTGTTGGCTACGTGGTTCGCCCCCTAGATTTAGTCCATCACAGTAGCATCAACCTGCCTTCTCCACTAAGGTGAAGGAACAGACAAAGAGTGTTCACAGATAACTGTCACTTGATGGAATCCAAAGGTAGAAGAAGTGTTTATTTCTGGATATCAGATCACATAATAAACTACCTCAGTAGCTACATAACTATTGTGTGCAATGCCACTAAAGGTGCACAATTCTCATCTGTTGCCTTGGTACCCAGAGGACCAGACATTTTGCCCTCCACAGGCTGCCTAAAAATGGGTTTGGATCATGGGGCAACTTTGGGATGTCATAGTAGCAGATGTTTCTCAGAAGAAAATACAAATAATTTGCAAAATGGTTTGAAAACAACATCCTGTACACAGGTGTTTTTATCTAGACTCTAGATGAGTCATTTTGAAAAGGACAAAGTGGATTTCCCCTAACCATTTTCCAATGAGGAAATTTTCCAAAGGAGGCTGTGAATGCACAGCATGTATTTAGAAAGGCAGTCAATGAAATGCAGATGAATGGACAAGGGTGGCCAGCCATCGTTTAATACAAATACGCCCGGTTGGACACAGATATATTTTTGCTCTTTACATCATTTGAAAAATGTGGCTCTTTTGGCTTTAATTTCGCTTAGTGCAGAGTACGTGCTGGATAAATACTTGCTGCGTGATTAATTGATGGTGTCAGCCCCATCTAGGATTGGGGCTAACGTGGAAACAGCAGGATGTGCCTTCACATACTAATCCTCAAATATTCAACAATTCTGTTGTGGAGACAATCTTTCCTGACTTCTGGCCTAGAGAAATAAGTATTCATGGTTCCTATGTAATATAGATGTCTGCAGTAAAATAACCTACCTAGATTTAATTTTGACATGACTAATATCACTATTTGTCAGCTGTAAGGAAGAAAAAGAATCAGATTTGAATGTAGAACACCAGGGTTCTCCATCCCAATCTTTTCAATAAATAATCCACCAGGATAAAAGATAATGATGTATCTTGACCTTGTTTGCAGAATTGTCACGAGGGTCTGACATCTGTGTGTCACCTGTTTGAAAGAAGCTAACAATGCCCCCATGGAGACAGTGAGAGGAAGAAGGGGAGGGTGTTGTAACAGCCTGGACAGTTGAGAAATGTAGGGCTGTAAGTCGGCTTTATAAAGATAATTTTCGTCCCCGTTAACCAACCAGGGTGAGGTAGGGTAGGCAGCACTAACGGGCTGCAGTTAGTTGAAGAAACAAGATGGCAGAAAAGCTGATCAAATTCACCCGGGTAGATGGAAGTAGGAAAGACACACAAATGGAGAAGCAAAGAGGGGAAAGAGAAAATCTGTTCATTCGCACTAACAACTCTATCAGGATAAAGGTGGAGAAAAAGAAAGCAGAAAGTAAAAACTTTAAAGCAGCCTTTATTAAAAATGCCTGTTAAATTCTTTTAAGGTTAGGGTTTTGGTTAAGGGAGGCTGCTTCCCAGGAGTGCAGCAGTTGCTCTGCCAGAAATAATACTATGAAGACTGATTGTTAATTGAAATGGGGTGAATCCAAAGAATATGTATCTGAAAGAACAAACTCCCCCACCATCTGGACATCACTCTGAGCAGCCCCCGACTTGTTACAAGAAATCAGTCCATAACCATTTTCTGCTTGAAAAAAGCAAGGTTGAGTTGCCTAGAAATATGCGTTTGTGTTAAAGACAGAAAAGTAGTAATTCCTAATCTTCTGCCAGGTATTTGTATTGTCATCAATGAGTAGACCGACTCTCTTTGCCACGTAAGTGGGCTCTTGGGCACACTCTTGGTGACTCTTCAGCTAACTGCAGCCTGCTAGTATTGTCCACCCTACCTCACCCTGATGATTAACATACATGGGTCATTACCAAATGCGCAATTTGAAACTTGTTGTAGGTTATATTTCATGGAAACGAAATAATGAACCATAATGTGGTCTGTTTAAAAACTTTTCTTCCTTTTTTTAAAATTTGATGTTAATCTGTGGGTAAAAACAACCAAGTCACAATATTTGAATTTGTGAGGCAGAGTCCCTCCTGTAGTTGTGTTCTGCACCCAAATGGTGTGCTATATACCCCTACGTTGTGTCCAGTCATAGGAGCACCCCTCATCCCTTCTGACCCTCCTTCCTTATTCTCCTCTCCCAACTTGAATTCAAATGAGTAGGCATGAATGAGATCATCTACTGGCTTCATATTTGTGTTCAGTACATTGGATATTTGCTTTTTCATTTCTGAGATACTTTACTGAGAAGAATGTGTTTCAAATCCATTTAGGTTAATACAAAAAATGTGAAGTCACCATTTTTTTTTTTTTTATGGCTGAAGAGTAGTCCATGGTATACTGTTCAAGAAATGGTTTGGGGAGAACGGGATAACCACATGTAAAAAACTGAAACTGGACCTGCACATTTCACCACTTAAAAAAATTGATTCAAGATGGATAAAGGATTTAAATCTAAGACATGAAATGATAAAAATCCTAGAAGAAAGTATGGGAAAAACTCTTGAAGATGTTGGCCTAGAGAAAATTTTTATGATGAAGACTTCCATGATGATTGCAACAACAAAAATAAATAAGTGGGACTTAATTAAACTGACAGGCTTCTACACAGCTAAGGACACAACAATCAAAGCAAATAACCTTCAGAATGGGAAAATATATTTGCATATTAGGAATCTGACAAAAGCTTGATAACTAACATCTATAGAGAACTCCTATTCATCAACAAAAAGAGAGATACCAATCCTGTTTATCATTGGGTAAGAGACATGAACAGAACCTTCTCTGAGGATGATGCTGAATGGCTAACAAACATGAAAAAATGCTCATCGTCCCTAATCATCAGAGAAATGTAAAACAAAACCACCTGAGATATCACCTAACTCCAGAAAGATTAGCCCACATCACAAATTCCCAAAGCTGAAGATGGTGTGTGGATGTGGAGAGAGTGGAACACTTTTACACTGCTGGTGGGACAGCAAATTAATACAGCCTCTTGGGAAAGAAGTAAGGAGAATCCTTGAAGAACTCAAATTAGATCTTCCTTTTGATCCCACAATCCCACTACTAGGCATCTACCCAGAAGGAAAAAAATCATTTTATCATAAGGACATTTGCACTAGATTGTTTATTGCGGCTCAATTTACAATTGCCAAGACGTAGAAACAACCAAGATTTTTCAAAAATTTTGTAGTGATCTATGTGGCTTGTTATTTGTTAACAAATGAACGTGTGTGATTGTTATCAATCTGCATAATAATGAATCCTGTTGTCCGTGAAGATGGTGATCTGTGTAGATTATAATGTATTGGGGGGAAGTCTGCTTCTTAACACAAATCTGGAATGTATTATTGCTGAAAATTAGCATTTGTGGCAGGCAGGTGTACGTGCACGTGTATATGCATGTATATTGCATTCAAGAGTTACCTACTGAATAACCAACTTCCTTCTGCATTTCACACTGGCAAGAAGACATCAAAAGGTACAAGGTGGAAATAATTTTTATAAAATAATAAAGAAAAGAGCAGGGATAAAAAGAAGTGTGGGCTGCCACTATTCATCCCTTGGTCAAGGGCATAGAAGGGACCCAGCAGGCTGTTACGTAGGATAATAGTGAAGGACCAATGTGAAATAGTAGAGAATTTGCAATGTGGATGATGCAAGAGCACAGTATGACAATCTCCTTGTTCCCAGTATGCTAAAAGATGGTGGAAGCAAAAGGAGACAGCCTTTGGTTTGGGGCACGCTCAGTCACTAAATTCAGGGATCCTGGATTTGCTATAGAGGCAGGAAGATAAAGACCAGAATGAGTGAAAGCTCTTTGTCAACTGTCCACCAGCAGCTCTCCAGGCAGGGCCATGACAGGTGCACAACTATGACACAGGACGACCTAAGACATACTTCATTTGTGTGCTTCATTGGTTAAACTCAACATCAGAAAAAATGTTTCAGTTGTCAAAAAGAGTCCACAATACCACCAGCTGTAAAAAGACAGCATGTAAACCTCGGGAATTGAAAAAAAACACTGTATACAAAGAAGAATATTTAAGAAGAGAAGTTTTGTAATATCTATAAACTTTTACTACATATGTGTTTTCAGGTTATATAACCATATATAACAGGCCGTAAATAGCAGATTATCAAACCACATGTGTTGAAAGAAGCCAGATACAAAAGGTTCCATATTATATGATTTCATTTATATGAAATATCCAGAATAGGTAAATGCTTAGAGACAGAAAACAGACTGGTGGTTGCTAGAAGCTGGGAGTGAGGGAAGATTAGGGGGTGACTGCTTCATGGGTAAAGATTTCCCTATTGGTATGATAAAAATGCACTGGAACAAGATAACAATGATGTGACAACATTGTAAATGCACTCAGTGCTGGTGAATTGTACACCTTAAAAGGGTTGATTTTATGTTAGGTAACATAACTAAAGCTAACCATATGTGCTATGTCAGTCCATTTTTTAATAGAGAAAAGTCTGAATATTATGCAGATGGAAATTGATCACTAATATAGATTGTGGTGGTACCTAAAGCTTCATTGTGGCTCAGGTAGGGAGGAATATAAGCTGGACTTTGAGATGTTTTCCTCCTTGGAAATGCATATGATCTGGCCAAGGTGATATGGATGGTTCTTTCTGCCTCTAAAATGCTATGACTTTATGGATTCATTTTTCAGTGCCAATATCCCACAAGCAGATCCCAGGAAGGGAGTCAGGACAAACAAAGCCAGGCTGAAGGGAGAGAAAGAAAAACACACATATAAAGATGAGTCTAGAATGTTACACAGCAATTTAAAGGAAAAGCTGTAGAAAATAAATTAGTGTTAGATTTCAAATGTTGTAAGAAAATCTATATGGAAAAAAAAAAGTTGTCAGGAAGAACCAGATGTGGAGAAACAAGCAAAGAAAAAATGCTGTTCCAACAAAAAGATAAGGACTTATTTGAGAAGAGGCAGCTCTGTTCAAGATAGAAGAAAAGGAAGACACAAAGAATCAGGACAATAATGAAGAAAAATGAAAGAAACGGAGAATACATATTCTACTAAAGATGAACTGAAAGCCCCAGGCTGAAGGGTTAAGAAGGAACAACTGTTCAGGAAATAAAGATGACAGTACGAAAGGTCAAAAGGGGAAAGAGAATAGAACATTCAAAGAAAGAGCTTAAAAGCTAAATAAAATCTTAAAGTGAGAACTTTCAATAGAAGTGGAAAAATAATCACAGTGGTAGATGGGTTTTATGGAGACCACAGAAGAAAAGAAAGGTGAAGACACGGACGAAAAGTTCTGAAATTCAAAGACCACGGGGGAAGACTTTGCATGGACAGAGGCAAGGCAACAAAATGAATGGATACGGTAAGCAAAATGAATGATCTGACAACATCTGAGGGTAAGCAGGGTGAGAAGGATAGCAAGAAGTAGCCAGCTTAAGAAAAGAATACGGAAAGTTTGAGAATTCTATAGAAAGAAAAACTGATACCCCGGAGATTTTTTCCTTTAACAAAAAAGTTTCAAGGACAATTTTATATATTTCCCAAGGTTCAAAAGTGAAAGACAAATGATACAAGAAAGGCATTTGTAAGAACTTATGACATATGATCCTTGTTGGCAACAGTGCTAAGTATTATTATTCTTATTTTGTGTATTAGGAAATTAAAACTCCAAAGGTTCTACAGTTTTTATAATTCCAGGGTCCTAAGTGCCAACTGAAGGCACTTAGTTCTGTTTAACAACAGCAATTCATCTATGTCTTCCTCTGTATAATACAAGTTACGAACAATTAAGTTCTCAAACTCATCCCGGAAAAAGTATTACATAACTCAATGCCGAATACCACTATGGTCCCCTTTGAAGTCCCCTCCTTGGCAAACTATGCACTGATGCCAGCAACTAGTCCACTCTTTAAAGCAATTTTGGAACTCTTTTTCTGGAATGACCATCAGAGCTGTCGTAATATGAGTTCTGACAATTAAGTTCACCAACTTGCCACCCCGCACTTAAGTTGGCAGCACTGTAAAAACAGCTTGGTACAGTTTCACAACCTTAGTATATCAGTGTCTCCTGGCTGTGTTCATGTTGATGTGCAGTGGCATCTTGCTGAGTGGCATTCATTATTGTTGTTGAATGTTGTTGTGTGCTGGATGACAACAGCTCTGATGGCCATTCCAGAAAAAGAGCTCCAAAATTGCTTTGAAGGATGGACTATGCTCTGGCACTGGTGCATAGCTTCCCAAAAGGAGTGCTCTGAAGGTGACTGCAGTGATATTCAGCAATGAGGTATGTAGCACATTTTCTAGAATGAGTTTGTGAACATAATTGTCACATCTCGTATATTCTCTAAATATTTATTGATTTTTTTAAAAGTTTTTTTGTAGAGACAGAGTCTCACTCTGTTGCCCTCAGTAGAGTGCCATGGCATCACACAGCTCACAGCAACCTTCAACTCCTGGGCTTAGGCGATTCTCTTGCCTCAGCCTCCCGAGTAGCTGGGACTATAGGCACCCACCACAATGCCCGGCTATTTTTTTTGTTACAGTTCACTGGGGTTGGGTTTGAACTCGCCACTCTTGGCATGTGGGGCTGGTGCCCTAATGACTGAGCCACAGGCACCTCCCCTATTGATGTTATTTTTGGTTGATTTTGACTAATCATCTTGAAAAGGGGCACAAAGCCTACGTTTATGTAAATCTTAATTTGATCATGTGATTCCAATAACTTCTATGTTCTGGATCTGTTTGGTTGCCAAATTTTCTGCTCTAAGTTCCTCCTTCTACATGTTTTAACCAGTGACACTGCTCTTGTGTGAGCATTTCATGTGTTCCTAGAAGCTTGAATTATGAACACAGAATACATTGCTATGTAGACAAATGTAGTTATGCTAACTGAAATAAGACTTAATTCTTTATTCACTGAATAGTCTAAGGTACCCACACTCTGGAGGTTGCTCTGAGCGGAGCCATCAACTAGGGTGTTGTGTGGAAGAATGGATTTTGGAGTAGCAAACACCTCCAACCCAACCCATTTATTTTAAGTTGAAGAATGCTTAGGAAACACGTCCAGCATTTTATCCTGTTTCTAATGATCTCCAATAACCTTCACTGCTTGATTTGTTTTCTGAAAGTTGTCTTATAAAAATATAAATCAAGAGTTTGCTTATGTCTGGTTTAGCTGCTATTTGTTCTAGTCAAGAGATTGTTACCTAACATTAATCACCTGACTTCCTTCCTGTCCTCATCATTGTTAACCTCTGAAATAAGCATTATAATACTATTCGGATGAAGAAATTGAGGCTCAGAAGCATTTTTATCCAAGGTGACTCTGTTTATAAGGGATAGGAATTAAAATTGAACCTGTCTCTGACACCAAAGCCATTACTGGATATCAGCATAATAGAAACAGAAGAATAAACAAAATGCATAGGGCTAAATATTTTTTATTGGTTTATATATTCCTTCCTTCATTCATCTTTTATTCATTCATTCAACAATAAGAGATTTACTAGGGAAACAAAGCAAAAAATGACACTGATTTAGCTTTAGGAAGATGGCAAAACAGAGTTAGACCACAGTCCTGCCTCTGCAGGACTCCAGAGGCTAAAGGGAATAATAGAAATAAAATCAAATAATAACTAAGCATGCTTGGTAGGTTGACCTGAATGGGCTGAGGAAGGCAGCAAGCCCAGAGTAACAGTACACCTTTTTTTTTGAAGATGAAATCAAATTATTAGGAAGTCAAGAAGCACACGGAACGGGGGGAGGCATAGGAAGAAAAATAAACACTCCTACTGCCTAAATAATTTTACTGAGAAATATAAATACATTTAAATTTTTATTTGACTATACCTTGAATGTACAATAAGATGAAATATTATTTGTACAATTTTCTCTTATCCACTTAAAGGATAATATGGTCTCCCAAATTCACCCTTTGCTCCCCTGGACCACCAAGACAGGCAAGGTCTTCTAAAGAAGGGAGAGGCCTACTGCACCTTCTGCCAGAGTGAAAGACAATGATGTCTAACTCTTTCCAATAACTACTGAGGGCAAAAATGAGTTCTGAGAACTTCTGGTTTCTCCTACATGAATGTCTAGTACCTAAGAGCTTTGACAATAAAAAAAAATCATTGTGGCCTCAGAATAATTTCTGGATGTACAACCAACTCTTTCGAGTGCAAGACAAGGTCACAAAAAATCCATGAAAAAAGCTAGACTCATGAAAATATAGATGTTCATAGATGAATCACCGTGAACAGAGACTGACCCTCTGCTATCATCACTTAATCACTGAGGTAAAACATGAGGAGACAAAGGTTTGGACTGAGCAGGTGTGACCATTAAGGACAAGTGGCATCAGCACAAATGCATTACAATTTATTTATAATTCATCATCAATAATTCTGAAGTCTAAACATCTAAACATGCTGGTCAGAGGTACCTGCAGAATGCTTCAAAAAGTCATCATTTATACCAGTAGATATCACGTAGGTAAAAAAAAAAAAAACCCAGTATGTCCTTTTAGTTTTATACTTAATTATTATTTCAGTGAAATAGAGTAATAGGTACCCTGTTTCCTAAAAGTTAACATAAATACCACTAGTTAATATCATAAATAAGACAGATCCTTGGCATTTAGGGAGCTACCGCTTTCGTTAGTTCCTATTTGTTGTTGTTGTTCATCCATTTTTTAATACAATTTAGACATTTAAAAAATAGTTAACTTTTTATTGGGCTGAAATACATATGACATAAAATTTACCATTTTAGCTGTTTGTAAGTGTACGATTCAGAGGCATTAAATATATACATACAGTTACAATGCTGTGCCACCACCACAATTATCCATTCTCAGAAACTTTTGGTCACTCCAGACAAAAACACTGTGCCCATGAAAAAGTAACTCCCATCCTCTCCTCACCCCAGCTTCTGGTAACCTCTATTATACTTTCTTAGATGTGTTTGTTTTGTGAAACCCAAATGAAATTCTTCACTGTAAGAATGATATGGATGTCACGTGACTAATGACCAAGGTGGGTTAATGTTGCTCTACTTTAATTCAGCTTGGTTGACCTGTTCTCACATATAACACCTGTATATACATTTACTGTGAATTTGGGGATTCTTGAAAATCTCAAATTTTATAGCACTTGAATATTAAAAGCTCTTTTCATTTATTTGTTTCTTATTGGACTGCCAACCTTAATTAAACACCCACACCCACACTCATTCACTGTAAACATATTCACACACCAACACAAACACCTACTGACTCCTTTGAGGGAAAACATCATTGCCTATGCCAGGCAAAACAGAAATGAATAGACAAGTAGAAACTGCTTTAGTTTTCTAAGTTGCAAGTTATAGAATTAAGAAAGCTTCTATGAAACAGTACAGAAATCTGTCATTGAGGAAGGAAAAACACACCATTTGAAATGAAAAAAAAAATGAAGATTATTGTTGAAAAGTTAAGTTTGAGCCAGGGAGAGGGAACTTGACCTACAGAAAACAAACAATAACCATGCAGAAGGTCCCCACAGTTGGAACAAGAGATAAATACCCAGTCAATAACAAATGTCAGTTTACAATGCAGGGGAAAGCCTGTCATCTCCTCAGATAAGTTTTATATCGTAACTCACTGTTTTGGAAATATTAGAACATATGGGGATTTAAAAAAAATTGCAATGAAGGGGGATTAATGGAAAAACAATTTTATCTGTCAAAGATCCCTACAAAGCAAACAAAAAACAAGCAAACCAAAGCGACTGTAAAGGGCATATTCATCAATAATCCTGGCTGTGTTTTAAAGGGGCACGGATGCCACAAAAACATCTCCATCATCACATAAATAGAATTTTAGTGCTTATCTGAGTTGAGAATGACATTTATTGCCCCACACACTCCCTCTTAAAGCACGGTGTTTACTTATCTAGCTGTGTTTTGCAGAGTGTTTGCATTTAGAAAAGAATATCTCCTGCATCTGTGCTAAACCTTAAATAAATTATGTAGCGAAGTTTTGCTTCAAAACATATTTTGTACCAGGAACAACGATTTAAACCCACACCCAACATCGGGTATATCTATTAATAATTTAAGAAAAAATTGCTTGGACACCACTATCTAGAGTTCATGAATTTATAGTGAAAGATGATTAAACGAATCCACACTCAGGAATCAAGTTGTTGAACAAGAACCCATTCTCCAAGATGGCCTATAAGAATAATTGCATCTTCCAAAAGAAAACATTTGTTAAGCAAATCAATCAAATCAATCTAGCCTGACACAACTAGATGTCATTCCCACATAAAATGAGATTTATAGTACATGAATATGTATGTGACTTCGAGAAAATAAGATAGGAGGAATAGAATCATTTAACAGGGGCTCTTTTAATACACAGCTGACAGTTAAATTCTTATTTCAGTAAAGAGAAAAGCGTCAGTGGTTATCACTCTAAGACAAAGTCAATTCTGGACCACATGGGGAAAATTATGTAACTGATAACTAACTTTATTGTTTCTTAATTTAAATTTACTTGAAATACGTTCTTATTAGTGGAAGAGCATTCTACAAGTTACAACACAGTATACAGCAATGGTCCCAAATAATGAGAGTGGCAGAATTAAGTCCGCTACCGAAATTGAAACAATAAGGGAAATTGAAAAGTAGGAACTAGCCACAGCAGCCTCTGCCCTTCTATCATTGAGTTCTACGTGCTCAGACTGTATTTTCTGCCCAAACACAGAGATTCTTTTCAGATCCAGTTAATTCTCCAAAGAATTTTAGCAAGGTTTCCACAATTTACAAAAATAACAGAGCCAGCAACTTAAAGGGAAACTTCCTACTGTGGTGGTTGAAAAAAAAAAAAGTGTTAAAGAGGAAAAAAGAAAAAGAAATCGCTTTTGGTAGGCTGAACCTTGATATTGAACAGTGTTAGTTCACATATATGCCTCTGTATATGGCAATGTATGAATTTTCTCGTGTACACCCTTCTGCATATCACAGTAATTTTGGAAAAATTGGACATCATTCAACTCAGATTCTGACCTTTTACCTTGGGGCCAACATTTTGGGATTCATATTACTAATTTTAAAAATTGCATTTAGATGTCTGTCAATGGTTTTTCCCAGTAAACTCTATGTCCATCTTGTTTTTATAATTATTTGACTATTTCAGAAGTCAGTGAAACATCACCAATATATAGATATATTTTTTTACACTCTCTTGGCTTTAAGCATCTGGAATCTACATGTTGAAGACTTCACATCAGGCAGCCAGCTGGACACCGGCAGGCTGCTGGGCACCTATGCATGCTTCTTACGACTTGTACACCTGGAACAAGTTAGTTCTTTTTTCAGAATTTTTTGCCTTTCTTCCCCCTTTTTGCAATCAAAACATATCTCATGATGGCCAAAACTTATAAGAATTACTACAGAGCTTCAAGTTTTCATGCATGAAGAAAATGGCACCTAGTTATTATCAGGTCTTAAAAAACTGAATTTTGAAGGTCAGAAACACCTTCTCATACAGAGTCAGACACAAGGTCAGAAATTTGCACAATGTCCTAACACAACACACGAGCCTTTCATTCCGGGCAATTTTATAACCAGGTATACCCATGACATAACAGCTGCAAGTGCTAGATAAAATTCCAAAAACATTCTTTTAAATGCCTAATAAGGTAGGAAGAAGTAAGGAAAATACACGGGGTCTGAAATACAAGACAAAACTAAAAACCAGCACTTATGCACATGCCCTAGTTGCCTAGCAGGGCAGATGGACCATGGGGTTGATTGTTGACTCTATTACAAGGGTTTTGTGTTTTCATGGCCAATCTAAAGAGGAGATGAGGTCTTGACCTGTGCAAAGTGCAACAAAAATCCACATGCAAATTCTCAAACACCAGAAGACTAAGGTATTAAGTATTGCATTTATTGATATAAACTCTGTACGTCTTTATACCAGTGATATTTTGGCAATTGTTAAATTTTCACAAAATTTGCAAACTTGTTAAATAAAACTATCATTTAATATTATGCAAATTTCCAACTAAATAAGTCATTCAAATATTAATAAAAACTCAAAATTTTTTACTTCCTAGTTATTTATTATATTTTAATAGTACCTATGTTTTCCCTCAGTTGTGGGATCTGTGACTGACTCTGCCATTTCAGGGGAAAAATCAATCACAAACTATTCATGAAACAGAGTACTGTGACAGGGACAGCATTTGTTAACAGAAGAGATTAGACTCTCAGGGGTGCCCAACCTTTTTTCTTTTCTGATGCACATTGGAGGTATAAGGGGTGCCTTGGCCACACATTAAATATGCAAACAGTAATAAAAGCTGAAGAGCAAAAAAAAATAGTCTGTGCATACATTGAGTGATATCCAACACCACAGATAAGCAAAATAGTCCTCAAATAATCTGCACGTGTCCCATGGGCTGCGGCTTGGACACCCCTGAGAGAGCCTTGCCTTCTTTCATACTTGTCCTTAGCTATTCCCTATAACTCATCCTTAAAAACAGTTAGTTCTTGTCCATTTCTTGGGGATTTTACTCCAGTACCAAGAAAAAAGACTGGAAAGATAGAAGGTGGTGAAAAGATATTAGAAAGGCTTTTGGAGCCAGGTGCAGTGGCTCACACCTACAATCCCAGCACTTTGGGAGGCTAAAATAGGAAGTTTGCTTGCTACCATCTGGGCAACATAATGAGATATGATCTCTTAAAAAAGAAATAGCTGGGTATGGTGGCATATGCTTATAGTCTTAGCTACTCAAGAGGTTGGAGCAGGAGGGTCACTTGAGCCTAAGAAAAAGTCTGAGATTTCAGTGAGCTATCATGATGCCTATGTAATCTTACCAGGGCACTACAAGCAAGATCCGATCTCCAAAAATAAAGAGAAATAAAAAATAAAATCAAAAGGCTTTTAGAATTTGGGTTTGAGGACAAATAGGCATTGTTAGGTTGGGTTCTTGGAAACAGATTGTTGGAGAGTAAACGAATGAATAATTGGATTAGGCATAGGGCAGAGCTGAACTGTGGCTGTGATAGAGACCTCAGCCAATCTCAGGAAGAACGGTGAGACTGGGATGCATGTGATTCAACTTAACGAAGTTAGGCATGAGAATGACGCTGAGAAGAGGACACGAATTTCTAGTTCTCTCACCAGGGTGTTGGTTTTTACAGAATCGTCTTGGGAATGCTTCCCCATGTGGTAAGCCATCTGATTTTGACTCCAAGCAAATCTCACCTTATTTTCTACTCTAGACCCTATTCCACTTCGAAGACAGGATTCATTACAGAATATACCACACAATGAGCTGGATAGCAAGTGAGAGATAATTTATCATTCAATCATGCAACGCACACCTCATGACTATCCTTGCCTTGAGCTGCTCACAGTCTGTGATGACTGGAGAGACAAATTCTCAATATGTGCAATCAAGTGCTGCTAAAACTACCAAAAAGCCTGCAGCGGAGCCTGGTGGGGGTACTGTGAAGGCAGGGTCAGACCCACCTCACAAGGTCAAATGCAAAAGGAATGGAGTATGACAATCCGGGTATAGCAGAATAGCCTTCCATTAGCATCCCAAACTAGTTGCATTACTATAGTGCTAATGTTACTTAACAGTTGTCAGGAAGTGTGGATGTGCTATTAGGGTATTGACACTACCCAGAAACTGTAGCTTTTCCTTTGCTCACTTGCTCTGTGAGAAGGTGCCTGCCATGTTTTGAACTGCCCTGTAGAGAAGACCAGGTGACAATGAATTACAGGAAGCCTCCACCCCGCAGCCAGTGGGAACCCAAGGCCCTGAATCCTGCCAACAGCCTGGAAGTGAGCTTGGAAGCAGACAGATTCTACCACAGTAGATCTTTCTGACCCAGCTGATGGCTTGTAGTGAGATACCCCAAGGCCGAGGTTCATGGCTAAGTTTTACCTGGATTCCTTACTCACAGAAACTCAAACGATAAACATGTTGTTTTAGGTTGCTAAAATTTTAGACTAATTTGCTATATAGCAATAGATCATGAACTCAATTAGCATACTATCCTTTGTGTGAAATGCTTTCTGCTGTCATGAATTACAGTAGTGGTTTAGGCTCAAGTATGATAAATATTCCAGACTCAGGAATTTTCCTTAATGCTCAAATACCTTTTGTACATATGGCTGGACCAATGCAGATGGCAGATATTTCAGTACACCAGGTACCTTCAGAGAAAGACTCTACTAATAATAAGAGTTAGAATTGGTATTACTATCATTTTGTACCATTCTAAAGTTCTGTGTATTTTAAAGACCAATTTAAATATACTTTGAAAAGTTCTCTATACTAGTCATGTAAACGATACATTGCTTCTTCTCTAGTATATTACCCTAGAGACCTAAGACAATGTCCTACAAAATAGTTTATATTTAAGTGTCTATTTTGATGAATAGACTATTTCTTGAATGGTCTTATTAGTGGTAGAATGATTGTCATATCATCTCTCTCCAAGGACAGTCAAAAAATCTGCGCAAAAATGTGCTTTGGTTCATTCATATGAAAGTAGTTGATATTTTGACTGCTTCGCATGTCACTTGACTAGTCCTTGTTTCATACAAGGTTTTGAAAATAAAAGCAAAATTTATTACTGACTAGAGTGTCAAAATACATCTTGAAAGCAAAATGCATTGAACTGCCACTGTCAACATTTCAAGCAACTGGCTTATACTCCAATCACAGGACAAAATACACATGCCTTTGATGAATTCTATGGTGGGCAGAGGATCTGAAAAATCAACAAGTTCCAGATGATAGGGGATACTAGAATCGCTTCATAAAATCAGTTACTTGCCTCAGCCCCACCATTTTACTAATGAGAATAAAAATCTGCAGCATCCATCCCTCAGTGCTCTTTGTATGATAATATATTTCTGAACTTCTCTCTACTCATATACGTAAAAGGCTTGATTTTTATTTTATGCTTCTGTTCGAGCACTTTTTATTATTGGATGCAACAGAAGTGTTATATGGACTATTTCAGATGATCAGTCGTTCTTTTTACCAAGTGTAAAAAGTGTTTGATGGACATTTGTGTTGGGTCCTATCTTTTAGGGCCTGTTGCCCACGTTTAATGATTGTGCTTTATGTGAAGGTAAGTAATGAAATTGTTAATTTAATGCAATATCAATTAGGTGTCCAAACTCTTTCTGAGCTTTATTATTTATTTTGAAAAATTTCAAACACTTAAGAGAAAAAGAGAGAACTTATGTACCTCTCATTTGGCTTCAATGATTATTAATATAAAGCCATTAGTGCTTGCCTATTCTCCAACTCTTGCATCATGATTGTTTTATTTTTTTTAATTTTATTTTATTATTTCATTTTGCAGGAACAGACATCCACATTTATTTACACAAATTCACTCAATAAGTATGTACCGAGCACTTATTAGACACTGGAGACCTCCACGTAAAAACTACATAGGGACTGTTTTAAAATTATTGAGCATCTATTATGGTACATGTTATTTACCTGTGGTACCTTTATTTTGCATAAATACTGATACACATACATTACATTCAATCAGAATTTTTCTTTGTTGACTCACTGGCAGAAATGAGCTAACCCACAAGTGCTAGAACTAAGCTATCATTCTGGTAATAAAACAATCAATCAAAAGGTGCTTTTTGTTGTGGTTTTCTGCAATAGGCCTTGGGAAGAGGCCAGTTCTTCTTTATCTCTTTCTTGTTTTTCATAGCAACATTCATTGATCTATACCTGCTCTCTGTTTAAGGTGTCTGTTTTAGAATTTGCAAATCTGGCATTAAGATGAAGAGGAGCCTGAAGAGCATGGGGAGAGGGATCACATGATTTCAAAATCTAAGTGCCTACACCCCATTGGAGAATACACTGTGCTGTGTATACCTGTTTGTACACCTGTGAGACATTTTACAACACCACACCTCCCCTGCGGTGAAGGAGAAATTGGAATCAGACTTTTCATTGAGCTGCTTGTCAAATGGGTTAAGAAAAATTATTTCCTCATTGCAGGAGGAAACATGGTAAAAGAGATGGCAGGGAAGGGAATGAAGAAGAAGAGAAGGTGTTTTAGGTATTGGGGACATCTGAAATGGCAGATGTTCCTACATTGGAGAAAAATGTCTGAGGGAAATTATAAACATATTTATTTGCTAAGGGAAAATTTCAAGTCTAAAAATAGGATAAAGTAACAATGATAAGTCAAGTGCTTCAGAGCTAAGGCCGCGGTTGTGAAGCTGTACCAGTGCCTGCTCAGCATTTCCTAAGTTCGTGGCGTGGTTCACCATGGATTGGGAGATCCAGGTCTGGCTCCAAAGCCCAGGACCCAGCCTTGATTTCTAAGCTTATATAGTTGGGGTGGGACTGGCATGGTTATAAAAATATTAGTTTAGTGATCATAGGTTCATGCTGGAGCACTGTTTTTGTTTAAAGAATATTATTAGATGAAGTAATGATGCTTACAGATGGTGGTTGCTTTTATTTTATGTTTTATTGCCCACTTTACTTATTTTATAGTACAAGCATGTATCTCTGAACAGTACATTGCTTTGTTTTGACCTGTTTTTAATCCAACATGAAGGATGTCAAACTGGATGTGTTCTTCTTTCACATGCTATTCTTGCTCAATATTGAGTTTATTTTATTCCATAATATTACAGGAGATCATTTAGTTTAAATAAAATTTCAGACATCTTTTTATTTCATCCATAAATATTTCAGTATTTGTTGAGAAGGAATAAGAACTCCTTTATAAAACCACAATACCCTTATTATACCTAAAAGCTAAAACACATTCTCAATACTCTTATAGTATTCAGCCTTTAATTTTCTTATAAGTGTACCTTTATAGGTTTTTTAATTCAAATCAGGAAACAAACAAGGTTCACACACTCAATTTGGCTCATGTATCTACCAGGTCTCTTTAAATCTTTAACAGGTCCTTCACTCATTCTTTTTAGTACCATTTATTTATTGTATATGAGATCTAGAGGCATCATTCAATTGAGATGTGATTCATTATGTCTAATACCCATCCATTCATTATGTCTGATATCCATCCATCTTTGCGTATATCCATCCACTCATTCATCCACTCATCCATCCGCCCATCCATCCACTCATCCATCCACTCATCCATCCATCCATCCACCCATCCATCCATCCACTCATCCATCCATCCATCCATCCATCCATCCATCCACCCATCCATCCATCCACTCATCCATCCATCCATCCATCCACCCATCCATCAACCCATCCATCCATCTACCCCCCATCCGGCCATCCAACCACCCACCCACCCATCCATCCACCCACCCATCCACCCATCCATCCATCTATCCACCCAACCATCCACACATCTATCTACCCATCCACCCATCAATCCATCCATCTATCTACCCATCCACCCATCAATCCATCCATCTATCCACCCACCATCCACCCATCTATCCATCTTTCCTTGCACTCTAGATCTAGTGCCTTTTCTATAGAGGGTACAGAGGAGATCTTCTCTGTCACAAAACTTAAAACAATTCTAGAGAAGATGGGGAAGACAAATTAATATTCCTAATTCTCATATATACTTTGAAGTAATGGTTTCTATTAAATTAAAGCAGATGTAAAAAGGAAAAATGTTAAGAAACTATTAATTGCTAAGGAGAATTTTAAAGTCCAGTGGAGACATAAGGAAAGTATGAAAATAATAAAACAAGGTAGAAAAATATGATCAAAACAGAAGTTGAAATAAAATGGTTTGGGAACTCAGAGTAAGGATAAAAGACTTCTTTTCTTTCAATTTTATTTTGCAAAATAAGTTATGCACATTATACATTAAGTTCAGATACAAAAGAAAAAGTGAATCCCCATACATACCACATTTGTGCCATTTATCTATACTTTCACTCTACTCCTCACTTTGCCTCTCTAAAAATGGAGAAAGTGTTTATATTTAGCTTTTAGATTTTTGTGAAGATTAAATGAGGTAAGGTATATGATGCATTTAGCAATATCAGCTCATTAACAGTCATTAAAAGAAGGAAAGAATGATAAGTGCTCTTAAGATTTTGGTAATTTTTCTTTTTTTATTGTGATTTCAGCTGATGTAAACTAAGATAAAGAATAATAAAACATAACTTTAAGCCTTTTTCTGAAAAACTAAGGCATTTTCTTCTGTGTGTATGCAAACAATGATATAACCTATGATGCAGACTTCAAAATTCTGGTTTTATATTAAGGAATTTTACATTTTTTTTCTTTATCTTTAATATGTATTGGGCAAATACTTCTCTCAAAACCTTAAAGAAGAATGTCTCCTTTTTGACAATCTAAACATTTCAGGCATGTCCAATACATACAGAGATAATCTAGTGTTTTTAGACATCTTCAATTGCTTTTTCACTTTTAATTGCAACTCAGTAAGGACTCAACAGCAAGATCCCTTTTCATTGGCCTAATATTTCTTCCTTTCCCGCAAGAAAATCCTGTTCTATTTTTTTTTTAATATGTGAGTTGAATGCTTCTAATTTAGTATCTGTCACCTTTGTAACCTCCCAAAGCTCTTTTAACATTATGAAAGATTTTCTTTGTCATTCAATTTTCTGATGCCTTTCTACATTTTTCTCTTTTTGTTTGTGTCTAAAAAATCTTGGCCATTGGAATTCTGTATTCTGGATAGGATTTTTCATTTATACCAGTGGTTCTCAACCTTCCTAATGCCGCCACCCTTTAATATAGCTCCTCAGGTTGTGACCCCCAACCATAAAATTATTTTTGTTGCTACTTCATAACTGTAATTTTGCTACTATTATAATCGTAAATATCTGATATGCAGTATATGTTTTCCGATGGTCTTAGGAGTCGCACCCCACAGGTTGAGAACCGCTGATTTATACTAACTAGTATTTTTGACATTATTTTTTGAAACTATTAGTTGTTAGATAACATGATAGGATCTCTAAAGCCTTAAGACTCTATGAATATTAAACTCATGGAACAGCCAGCTGTGGCACTTCAGTCTTAATTCTACAAATTAAGAAAGAATCATTGGAGTTCAAATTAAACTGAAATGAAACTAGTTGAGTTTCAGCAACATTTTAGGCTCTAGTACTTTAGTACATTATTTATGGACGAGAATTGAATAATGTTTTAAAATGAATTCACTTATGAATTCAGCATCAAATTAGGTTTGCTTCTGTTCCAGAGCTTTGTTTAATTATTTTTTTTGAAATGTGTTTTTTATTTAACTTTCATGCTAATTTTAATAATATCTTTACTAAAGCTTTTTGATGATTTTTATTAGAAGTTGACAGTATCACAGAAAGTTTAACAATCTATTGCTTCTAAATGTAATTTTAATACTTTCATTATTAACCGATAAATACAACTCTGTTCTTTTAGATTTCAAAATTAAGTTTTAGTGGCATTTCTATGATTGTAATGACAGTATCATTTTTTTCACTTTAAAAAAATTATTACTAATTAATATGAGGTTACAGATGTTTGGATTACATTGTTTTCAATTCTAAGGTAAAATTCAAGTTGTACATGAGTCCTTCACCCAGGGGCCGTGCTGAACACTCTCACATTGTGCACCTTGACTGACATCCTGCCTATTGCCTTCCCTTCTCCTGCCAATTACCCTCATGAAATTGGCTACACTTGCTATTAATTTTTTAAAGACATTTATGATACCATATCAACACTTAGGGTAAATTTATATTGCCATGAAAACCATTTTGGATGGTTGGTTCCCACAATTAAGATCATATGAGCGTTTTGGGGTCAAACTACTTAAAGGCATCATAATGTCTTCAACAAGGCCATTTTGTACTTAAAAATTAAAAGTGCTTCATTAGAAAGTGTTTAGTATTGTATTTTTGGACATATTTCTATCATTTGCTCTTCCTTACAAGATGTAATAGTATACATAAAGATGGCAAACTTTTAAAGCATTACATGTAGTTGGAAACTTCTGCTCTGGACGTTTGTTTTTGTAAGGCTGTAACCCTGTAGATAAATATAGAGGTAATTTGGAGGTGCCCCAATTATATTCCAAAGACATTCCTCCACGTGTCTAATGATATACATATATAACTGATTTGAAACTGACAAAAGTCCTTTGACAGTATACAGTTGTCTATCTTTGTTTAAAGACTGTCCTTGTATAAAATGAACACTTGCCCATTCCCCACAATTTCCATTTCAACCTGTGCTACTACTTTGAATATGGCGTATTTTTGAGCTTAATTTAAAAATAAATGTATATAATGTGTACAACAGTTTGACATGCAGGTTTTAGCAAAGTCACTGTCCCGTGTAATTTGTAACAGGAAAGGACTCATTGGAAGAGGAAACTAATGCAATAGCACAGCGTGGAGCTGTCAGGCCAATTCACTGTCAGTCTCTGGTTAACCCAGGCAAACACCTCACTTTGCCTTTGTTTCCCTATCTCCTTCTCATCCATTCTTTCTATTGATTGTTGGACCTGACAAATGGCACTGGCTTTGAATTGAATTAAGAGGCATTTTGCTCACCTAAGACCCGCAAAAAATCTGGCGAGTTTCTAAGCTTACGACATTGAAAGTAGCAGGCCGTAAAGCATGTCTAAGTCATACAGACTGTATTTTAGGCCTTGTCTTTTGAGCATAACTGTGGTGTTAATCACTGAAGACGATTCATGCATCTGAAAACACACCTGTAGTTTCTACTGAATGAGAGTTCTGGGTAAGGCTCTCATTTTTTCTTATGTGTTTCTCTAGCAAATTTTATCTTTAATGCATTGGGTTAAGTAAATAAACCATTTCATTTTTATTCCCCATTCCATGAAATGTTTCTCAAGTAACTCAATTAATGTTCAAAACCAATATTTGAGTAGGTGCATAATGTAATTAAAATTTCATAAAATTGCTATAATCATAGTAACTCAGTAATAAGCAACCTTATTTATCACACAAATGATTACTTTGGATTTCTAACATGTACTTTATTTAGCTAATTCAATAATAAAAAATAAATATACACACATTTGCATATATATAGGTATGTGCACGCTTGCACGCACACACACACACACTCACTCTCCTATTCCTCCAGGAAAGTTTGTTCTTTTAAAGGGACATTTGGCACCTGGTACTTTCCACTAACAAAAAAACAATATTGTTCTGCAGCTTGGTCTATGGATGAACACAGAAATGGCAAAATTCCTTTTTGTCTTCTGCATAAAATGTCTCATCCTAGAAAGCTACTAGGTGCTATGACGTAATGTAGACATGAATGATATTGAAATATTGATATCGTTTCTCAGCAAACCAAACATAGCTCGCCGATGTCCAGTACTTTAGTTCTTACATAGAGGGGTGAGTGAGATCATGCATATCACATTAGGTAAATTACTGTTGTTCGTACATTTCTGCATCTTTGTTATCTAATCCTTCTTCTTCCTTTTGTCTCATTAAGTGTCTGTCACTGATTCCCAAACTTTAATGGGATTAAGAGTTAAGACAGAATTTTTTTAAAAATACAAATTCCTGGGCACAGAGATTCTGAGTAATGAGAGCCGAAATGGAACCCGGGAATCTGTATTTTTCCGAGCACCTCAAGCAACTGTGGTGCAGATGGACCAAGGACTACACTTTGATAAATACTGCTGGAGGCATTGGAAATCTCCTGGTTATGTTAATTCTTTTGCCCTTCCTCCTGTGCCTATTGGCATGCGCTGTTCATTTAAGACAGGTTGCTTCATACTGCATCTGCCTCAGAAGGACACAACAGAACAATGTTGAGAATAGCACTCTCCAGAAGAAATATAATATAAACCACGTACGTAATTTAAAACGTTACAATTGCCTCATTTAAAAATTAAAAAGAAAAATGAAATAGGTGAAATTTAATTTCAATTATACATCATTTTTACTCCATTTTCGTTATTTTTCATAACCCAAATCTTATCATTTCAGTATTTCATTGAGATACTTTATATTCTTTTTTTCATACTAATAAGTCACATTTGACAGACTTCCAAATTAACTGCCTAGAAAGTGCCTTGTGATTCATAACTTATATCCTGTTCCCAAGTAAAAAATCTTACTATGAGTCCTTCAAATCTTATGAAGAGTTCCTCAAACTACTGACATACTAATTAATATGTAACCTATTGACATTTAAAAAGACACTAGTTTGTTTCTAAATCATAAAGTTTTACCAATTTATTTCTAAATCATAAAGTTTTACTAATTATTTTACCTGTGAAATATTTAAGCCTGTATATCATGCTCTTTAGCCAATAACTTCTATATTACATCCACCAATAAAAAAGGACTACTCCAATATAAAAAGCTTCCCTTGCTTCTCCTAAACTTTCTTATAAAAACATTGACCTCATCACAGATTTTAAAGCCTGCCAGACTTAGTTGGTTTGTTGTACTGGGTCAAGCCTCACACTTGGCTTCTAATAAATCTTTATCAAATGATTTCAGCCTCCATACAGCCTTAATTTTGGTTGAAACTAAATCTTCAGAATCTGGTATGTAATTTATACTTAACAGCCTATCTCAATTCAATGGCTATCTGCGCCACATGGCTACCACGCTGCAGAACGTAGGGCCACAGGAGGCCCTTGCACGCCTATTTTCTAAAACCACACCAGCATCTCGAAAAGGAAACGAATCACATTATGACAAAACTAGTGACTTGAAAAGCCTCCCAATTTTACATGTACCCACCAAATCCATCAGGAGTAGCTTGATAGCCAGAAGTACATGAAGATAAGTGGTATTGCCAAGGTCTGGTTACCTGAGATACAGCCTGTGGGATATGAAGCTATTGCCTTGTGGGTCCCTTTCTGTGGCCTAAGTAAGATTCTGATGAATGGGGAGGTGTCTAAGGTTTAGATATATCATTAATTGGCCTTAAAATTCTGCACATTCCAGATTTTCTAAACAATGGTTAGTAAAATAATTTAGTTTACTATTTGCATTTAAATAAATTCTACTTTATTTCTAATAAACTCTAAATAATTTAGTTTACTATTGCATTTAAATAAACTCGACTTAAGAAAACCTTAAGTTGGATTTCTATTTGCTTACAACATATTTTAAAGGTATCTACAAAGGTACTAGAATCGATTGCTACTATTTACTGAGTGCCAGTAATAGAACTGACGAGAACTGACATTTATTGAATGCTCACTCTAAATTGAGCACAATTCTAATGGTTATACATACATTATCTCATTTAATCCTCACAGCAGCTCAATTCTCATTTTACAGTTGGAAACAAATTGAAGCAAAACCAAACCAGAGCCTGACACCTACAGAGATGCGCCACGTGGCCACTTTGGTGAGGGGTAGAGACAGGTTTGAATCTAGGCAGTTCGATTCTGGGGTCAGTAATCCTAATCCCTGTCTCAGAGTTTCTCCACCTTGGAATAATCGTCATTGAGAGTGGCTAACTCTGTGTTGCAGGGGCCCATCTGAGTACCGTACGATGTATTCCAGCATCCCTGGCTTTACCAACTAGATGCCAGTAGCATCTCACCCTGCAAAGTTATAGAAGTCAAAACTATCTCCAGACATTGCCGAATGTCCTTTGGGGAAGAAAATCCTCTCTGGGTGAGAATCTCTACATGAGCCACCTCCTGTTGACATGTACAGAGAGCCCAAGGTGACTTCTGGTAGGAGACAGGACAACAGAAGGAGTAGGGAGAGGGAATGAGAGGAGGGGCCAGACGCAAAGGTACGAGGAATCCAATTCTGCACCACAACCGCCTTTACCAGAAACAGGCCCTGCCAACACCTTCACTCAGCCCAGTAAGACTCACATTGGGGCTTCTGACCTCCTGACCTATGAGAAAGTACATTTGCATTGTTTTTAGCCATGAAGTTTATGGTCATCTGTTCCAGTCATACTAGAAAATGAACACAATTTTGGCCAAACTTCACCACAGGTCTCCCAGGCAGAATTTCTTCTTCCCATTTCCACAATTAGGCAATCATATATCAGACTCTTTTATTAACTGAGGCTGGGCGTGGTGGCCCTTGCCTGTAATCCCAGAACTTCGGGAGGCCAAGAAAGAAGGATCACTAGAAGCCAGGAGTTCCACCTGAGCGACACAGTGAGACCTCCATGTCTGCAAAATATAAAAATTAAAACAAACTAGCTGGTCATAGTGGCCTGTGCATGTAGTCTCAGCTACTAGAGCAGTGGTTCTCAACTTTCCTAATGCCACGACCCTTTAATACAGTTCCTCATGCTGTGGTGACGCCCAACCAGAAAATTATTTTCGTGGCTACCTCATAACTGTAATTTTGCTACTGTTAAGAATCATAATGTAAATATCTGATCTGCAGGAGACAAGATAGACAAAGGGGTCGTGACCCACAGGTTGAGAATCACTGAACTAGAGAGACAGAGGCAACAAGATCACTTGAGCCCAGGAGGGTGAGGCTGCAATGAGCCATGGTGAAGCCACTGCACTCTGTCCTGGGTGACAGAGTGAGACCCTATCTCAAAAATAAGTAAATAAAAAAAAAAATAGCAGGTCCAGGGGGTCTCAAAGCCAGAAAGGGTGAAATCGAGATTTAAAACTAGGGACACTTTGCCACAAAATCAGGGCTTTCCCCATTCACCACGAATGTTTAATTTATTTCCCCAACACCCACATATAATACAAAATTTATTTAATCCAAACTATTTCAAGATGTAGACTATAGATAACTCTCTTTGGTGGGGACGTCTGGGAACAAACATCCACTTGTACATCAAAAATATTCCAAAACATACTCTCAGACATCCTCCTTTCTCATGTCATTTTTTAGTTACATTTAAGGAAAGGATTCTTATGATTTCCACATAAATCTGGAAGAGAAATTCTAGGAGATTTGGAGACAGAGGGAGGGACAAAAGGACATTTCTTTCAGTGCAGACCAATGTCCTTAAGCAGCTGTGCTATCATAGACACTGATCATTTGACTGGCCTACATTTTCAAACTGTTGAAGAAGTCTATCTGCACAAAATTTCCTTTTAAAAAATCTAAGCAAAAAAATGTTGTCTTTCAATCAGTGTTCTTTTTAGCATTGTGATTAACCCGCAGATTAATCTGACCTATGTGCCCTGTTTGTGAGACAATTAAAAACTGGAAAAGGCATTATTAAAAATACAGTCAAGAAGAACGATCTTATTATGCAATGGTCTCACTATCAGAAGTACATGTATGGGTTATCTGAATATCTACTTGGCTTCAGATATTATTACTTATAAATCTTTTTTTGTCCTTTCCACTCATTCTTGAACCATTCATTGCCCCACTTTGGGTAGCTTTATAACGTGACGATTGAGAGCATGGGCTCTGCAGTCTGACAGGAGTAGCTCTGGGACCTCAATCCTGCACCAGCAGTGTGACTCGGAGCAAATTATTGAACTACTTGAAACTGTAGTTTCCTTGCCCAACCGATGAATATAATTACAGAACCTCCTCAGGAGGCTGATTTCGGGATTCCTGACACAAGAAAGAGGGACCATTCAGCACAGTGTCTAGTTACTCTGAGATGCTCCTGAACTTCTCCAACTGTTTCTCCTTCCTTTTATCTTTTTGTTTATAAATGATATTTCCTCCATGACCTCTAACTATGCTGTGCAGAACCGATGCCCATGCCTTCTCTCTTTGCTCCCTGCAAATCTGTATTTCACACTTTAATGAATGGCAGTTCCAGCCCTTCATCCAATTGCCTGAATCAGAAAGTCGATGTCAGCAAAATCTCCCTCCTCGGCTCCCTCCCCCACTTCCTCTGCAAATCTGAGCAATTCCAGTATGTTCTACCTCACAGAGATGACTATATCCTTTTCTCTTAAATCTGCACATTTACTACATGAGTTCAGAACCTCATCTTTTTTTTTCTTTTCTTCTGAAGGGACTTCTCTGGCTCTAACTTGCCCACACATTGTCTACAGCCCTACCAGAATGACCCTTGATAAAACGTGTCTGGCACCATAGTGTTCTCCACCTTAAAACCCTTCTTTTCCAGAACCTTTAAATAACTTTTGGCAGCAAGTTTCTGCCTGCCTCTCCAGACTCCTCTCCTCATCAGCACATGCTTCCACCTGTTAACAAGGGCCATATGTTAGAATGAGCTCAGCTGCCTGCTGGCCCCATATGCTGGAGGTGGTGGGTTCAAACCCAGCCCCGGCCAAAAACTGCAAAAACCCAAACCAAAACAAACAAACAAACAAAAAAAACAGCAATGCTCTAATGCCTTGGCACACCCCCAAACAAATTAGAATAAATTCTTTTGGCCCAAGAAGCAAGGTTTTGCTTTATTTCTGACATTTTAAAAATACTTAGTTACTATATATTTATTAATTTGAAAAATTTTCAAACTTCAACTAAAGGAGAGAGTGGTAGAATGAATCTTCATCTTCTTATCCACGGTATTGAACAATTATCAAGAATGTGCTATACTTGCTAACCTATTAACAAGTTAACTGCTTGTTAACTTGTTTTCTGGTTTAAGTTTTAAATCAAATCCCAGATGTCACCATTTCACAAAAAACTACCATGAAGTTTTTGCTATCATCTGCGACCTGGGCCATGGTAAGTGTTCTCAGTTCTACTGGAAATAATTCTTTGGCATAAAAAATGCTTTCTTGGAATCAGGTGGAAAGAAACTCACATTATCACATGTGGTTGTAAATCCACTACGTTTTTTCAAATCTAAAGCAAAGGCCCCCGCTGACCTCAGTTCTTTCCCTGCCATTGGTTCATTTTCAGAAATGGATCCATTGTCCTGGAGAGTGTACTACTGATTCATCATCCAGTTTCCCTGAGGTGTCCTTTGAGTTGTCTCTTCCCTAAATTTCCCATGATTGCTCTATAAAACTTTCCAGATAATTCTTATGTCCAGCCAGGGGTGAGGATGACTTGCCCTCTACCCACACGATACGAGCATAGTTTGAATTCATAATGCTTCTCTATGGAGTTAGACCAGCATCCAGCAGCATCCGTTGGGTACTACCTACCTCATGCTGCTACTGTGCCAGGTTCCTTCCTCCTGCTCACCTCACTGAAACCCTGCCAAGAGGAAACTAAAGCTTCAAGTTAGGTAACTTGTTCAAGGAACACAGCTGATAAGCAGTAAAGCTGGGATTCGAATCCAGCCTATTGGACTCCCTTTATGTTTTTACATCTCTGCTGCCCTGCATAGTTCCTTCTTTTCATTTAAAATTCAGGTGCAGTAGCACTTGAAGTTGGAAGCAGAGACTGATTACCTATTGACAGACAAGCTATGTTAAGTGCTCTATTCTCCCCAAACAGCAAGGTCGTACCTTCATCAACCTGTGGTTATGATCATTGCTCTTCTTATTCTGGCTAGATCTATGGTGTTCAAGTGATAGTCACTAGCCACGTGAGCTAATGAGTTATTAAAATGTGGCTGCTCCAAGCTGAACTGTAAGTATAATATACACAGTGGCTATTAAAGACTCAACATGAAAGAAAACACCCATAAACCATCTCATTCATGTCTGAAGAAATTATGTACATGTTGAAATGATAACGTTTTGGATATATTGAATTTAAAATATATTATTTAAATTAATTTAATATGTTTCTTTTCACTTTGTTGAATGTCACTATTAGACATTTTAAAATTATAAATGTGGCTCATATTATATTTCTAATGGACAGTGCTGAACTAGACCCTGAACTTCTTGAGGGCAAGAAGGTCTTTGTAATTCCTGCACTTCCAACAATTGCCTGTTTTATAGCAGACATAATAAATGTAGGGCAAATGGGAGACCTTGAGTTCCAAAATAGAGGTCATAAATTCAAAAGTATAATTGGTATAATGTCCGGGTTCTCTCATTTTTCCATAAAATACTGATTTTATGGAAATCAGATATTTTTTAAAAGAAAATTACACATTAAACTGATTAAACTGATTACATACTCTCTATTTGAAGATGATGGCCTTAACATTCTAAAATATGTACACGGTCAACAGTAACCAAAAGGAATAGTAAATGTACATATTTTAGGCATAAAATATATGGAAAAGATAGAGGGTAAACATCACTGTCCACAGAATAAATGGCCTGTACTTGGATGAAACCGCTTTAAAAATCAAGCCTTCTATTCATACATCTCCTGAAGTTCAAGTGCTAATCAGACCTCTGGAGAGGCCGACTTTCCGGCTTTTGACCTGAAAGGTAAGCTCTGAAAGGGCTGGGTCTGAATCATGAAAGTAAAATCCTTGTAGATAGTGAGGATTTGACATAACTTTTGAAGTATCCACAGGGGTGAGGAGATTGTCAATGACAAGCACCCTTAACAGAAAGCAGTGTTTTCTCCTGGTGAAAGCCTTACTGGCACTGAAAAAGTATCTCCAAGGATAAGGTGCAAAGGGATTCCACTGTCTCTAGTGCTTGTACTTTAAATTCCTATCTTACCTTTCCATCTATATGTGTACATCATATGCACACGTGTATGTATGTGTGTTTGCACAGGCATATAAACACATACAGAGCTCAAACAGAAAGCCTCCTCTCGGGATATTTCAAAGAAAAAATCCTCTTTAAAATACAGGCAAACTGCACCTCCTTTTCTTATTTACACCTGTCCACCTCCTCATGGCTAGTATAGGATTATCTTTCTTCCACCTGGGTGATGCCTCAGAACCAGCTCCAGTAACCGAGCATCCACTGGCTTTGGTGAGTGGAGGATGACTGGGTCTGCACAGTACTTGAAAGTTGGACCTTTAATTATAAGAGTCTGTGTAGGAAATAAACGGAGGAGATGAATTCAACTAATTTCCTGTTCTATTCTGCTATGTAAATGAAATCAGAGCTGTGTTGTTTTGGAATCCTGTAATGTGACTCACTTTCTAAAAGCACCTGGATTCTGACCTTAATCCCCTCAATTTTCAGTGGAGTCTAATTGGCAGATACTTCTATGGGTGAATCAGAAGTTGGAGTATTAATTTCACAGCTCATTCATGAAAAAAATACATACATTCCAGTGGTTTTAATACAACCTTACATTTATTCCGTGTGTCTATAACAGTAATTGTGTTAAATTCTTGATTCAATAAAGATTTCAACTTTCACAGCTGTCAAAAGAAGGAGATAATATTGTTACCACCCCTTTTTTAAATAAAGACGGAAATTGAGGCTAGGAAAGCCTAGGAGTTTGCCAAAGTCACATTTTACTCTACAGGGGACCCAGGATACCTTGGTGATGAATCTTTTTAAGGTTGTATTTTCTTAAACACTAAAACCATTAAACTTTCCTGACTTTGTTCTTGAATAGTCAAAACAGGCCCAGGAAGTGAACCACTACAGGAAGCTGGCCTGGTATTTTGCATTTTCTGGTCAATCAAATTGGTCAGATTTAACTACTCTGTTTTCTATGTAAAACATGTTAACTAAGCTAATCCTGAAAGGTTTGATGATAAGCTTCTACTGGGGAAGGGAAACTGATGACGAGTGTGTAGAAGAAAATAAAGTCATTATTCATAGTCTTTGTCCTTTAACTGAAGATATTTTGTTATGTTTTAAAATTAGTTTCCATTTTGTTATTTGTTTTGTTTGAGATGAGACGCGATCTAATTCTGTCTCGGTCTCCACAGATAGGCTACTAGAGTATATGTTACAGAGGCGAAGTTACTTCACTCAAGACTATCTTAGTGAGGAAACTTACTTTTCACATTGTTCAGAGACTCTTAGCTATTTCGTACAGCACATCACGCAGAACAGTCTGTGGACAGAATATTTTGCTCCAGGTAAAGCTGTTCAAATCCTCAGCTGAATATACAGTAAACAGAACATTACTCAGGAAGCTGCTGGGGGAACACATGGTCTTTGCCAACAGTGAAATCTCTGAACTGTACAGCGTCATTAGAGACAGGCTTACTAGATTCAATATAGAATCACACATGTTTGCAAAAGCTCCAGTGACTCAAACACTTGCCTTGGTGAGGACCAGGTGACTGCATCTGACTTCTATTTAAAGGTACACAGCCAAGTGCAGGGTAGCTGACATGTGAAATAATTGATTTCCCTATAAGAAGCAACAATATGCCTGCCCAAAGCTGCTATCTTATCATTTCAATGAGTGAGATCATTAAATTTGAATTACGGCTCATAACAATTCACTAGGCCGAAATTATAAAAAGCTGCTCTCTTGCCAATAGAATTAAGTGCATACTACTTTGTTTTCAGCTAGAGTAGTCAAATATATGTGTCACACAGCAGCCTTCCCTAGTGCAATGAAGATGTAAATTGAAAGCTACAAGTTATAGCTCTGAGCCAGTTTTCCCTTATATATGGGAGAATACAAATTATTAATACATAATTCACCTGAGAGTTCTGACGTTTTCCTGCCTAGGGAGATGTTAGAACATTATGGGGGTATATTACCTTTAATCCACATGCAAAAAAACTGTCTCTGGTGGCCTAGAAGACTATTTGTCTATGTCTAGCATACCTTCCCCCCCTTAGATAAATGGCTTATGTATGGAGAATATTTAACCAGCTGCTTGCTCTTCTTTCAACCCTAAAATTCCATGGGGTTTGCCATAGCTAGTCTCCACAAATGGCCTGCAATAATCCATGGCTTCTAGGAGTTAAGCCCTGGCTAACTCCCTTGCTCACCACATGTGGGCTCATCAGTGCAACCAAAAGAATGCAATGGAAATGTCATCGTGTCACTGCCAAAACTTGGTTATGGGCATCAGTATAGCTTCCACCTTGCTCTATGGGAATGTGTGCGGGTAGTTAGTTACCATGTAAGAAATATAACTACCCTGACAGTGCCGTGTATGAAGATACCCAAGATACACACGGGAAGAGGTTATGCAAAGAATGAGAGAGGGGGGGACGACTGGCCAGCCCTCAGCCGGTCCAGCCGTCTCAGCTAGGAGGCCAGATGTGAGTGAAGGAGCCATCATGCCCATTCACATCCCCAAAGATGGCGCATGGAGAAGGACCGAGAAACTCAGCCAATAGCCAGAAAGAAGGCCCTACACACATAATCTCAGTTGAGCCATTCCAGTCATGTCTAGACATTGAAGCCACCCTGTCTGGGGCCCCAGACATCAGGCAGCAAAGCCAGGTCTTCTCAGCTGTCTACACCCAAATTCTAGGCACAAAAAATCATGGATATAATAACATGGTGCTGTTTTATGTCACCAAGCTTTCTAGTTTTCTGTTACCCAGCAATAGATCAGTCAATTCAGCTATTATCCATGCCCTAAATACTGCTAAAAGTGTACTCATTCTATAAGGTAATGCCTGATGTGGACTCTATTCTGCTTGACTTAAAAAAGGAGCTGATTTAAGCCCTTTCCAGGGGAAGCCAGTTCCACATACAAGTTTCATCAAGAAACTACTTTTATAATCAACTCAAGTTTTTTACACTACAAATAGACTCATTCTCCTTATTTCTCTTTTCTATTTCCAGGAATATAGAGAACATCCAGTTAAAGACATCTACAAAATAACACATTTCATATCTAAAGGTCATTTGTAAATTACCAAACATATTTTTCTACTCTGGGATTTGAAAAATAGAAAAGGCTTTGGAGTCAAGATGACTTCTGCCCTCCATTTGGATCCCTGCTCTGCCGCTTAACACCCTCTGGCCTTAAGTGGGTTTGCAAATTTCAATGAGCTTGAGGGGTAAGGATGCCCAATTTAAAAGTTTGTTAGTATGAGACGGGGTAGGTAAAATGCATAGTCCTATGCTGAATGTAATAAATGATAACCTCTTAAACACAGCTTCTGTCCTTTATGTCTGTGTTTCCGTAATTCATGCTCTTTTCATATTTTTCATGGTCATGTTAAAAGTGGAAGCAATCAACACTGGAGCTGTTGAGTTAATACATATGTGAATTAGCACAACATAGCCATTCCACGTTGCATATGCATTTCAAAACATCACGTTGTACATGGTAAATGTATAAAATTTTTATCTGTCAACTACAAATAAATTAGTGTTTAAAAAATCTGGACATTATAATTACATAATGTGACTTGAGATCTGTGGAGCTCAACTCAGAAGGAAAAGTGCAGGAGACCTTATTCTGTTATCTGTTATCAAAATGAATGAATAAATAAACAAGCAAATACATAAAACTTAGAGATCTGGGCAGTGCCTGTGGCTCAGTCTTTAGGGCACTGGCCCCACATACCGAAGGTGGTGGGTTCAAACTTGGCCCCAGCCAAATGGCAACAAAAAAATAGCTGGGCGTTGTTCTGGGCGCCTGTAGTCCCAGGTACTCGGGAGGCTGAGGCAAGAGAATTGCCTAAGCCCAGGAGTTGGAGGTTGCTGTGAGCTGTGTGACGCCACGGCACTCTACTGAGGGTGATAAAGTGAGACACTGTCTTTACAAAAAACAAAACAAACAAACAAACAAAAAAAAAAACAAAGCAAAAAACTTAGAGATTCATGATTGCTAGTTTCTCAGCTTAACATGTTTTTTTCCCTAGATCATCATGGCATTCTCCTTCAGATCTCTGATCAAAGATCACTTCCTCCCGTCCTCCTCGGTGCTGCCTACAGAGGCGGCAGCCTTCTCCTACTTGACATCAAGGCTGCGCTCAGACCCCTGGTGGAGCCCAAGATCATCAAAAAGAGGACGAAGAAGTTCATCTGGCACCAGTCAGATCCATATGTCAAAACTGAGTGTAACTGGCGGAAATCCAGAGGTATTGACAACAGGGTTGGGAGAAGATTCAAGGGCCCCATCCTGATGCCCAACACTAGTTATGGAAGCAACAAGAAAACAAAGCTCATGCTGCCCAGCCATTTCTGAAGTTCCTCATCCACAACGTCCAGACACAGGAAGTGCTGCTGATGTGCGACAAATCTCCCTGCGTGGAGACTGCTCCCAGCGTCTCCCCCAAGAACCACAAGGCTGCTGTGGAAAGGGCAGCCTGGCCGGCCGTAAGTCACCAATCCTGATGGCGGGCTGCACAGTGAAAAAGACAGTGGACAGCTCGTGTGCCCATCTTACTTGTGTTTAATTACAACTACAAAAACCACCAACACACACACACACACACACACACACACACACACACAGTCTTCCTCAGTGAGACCTTGCCTGATCATTTTAAACCATAGCCACCTTCTGTACTTCCTGCACTCCCCACTATTCTGTCTGTTTCTTAGTTTTTCTCCATAACCTTTAACAGTGAAATCCCTGACTGCAGGGATTTTTCTGTTTACTGGTGATGTTTCAGAGCCTAAGAAAGTCCCAGGAACCCAGTGCCAGATATTCTTTACTTGGAGTGCCAATCTGCTCCGGCCTTGCAGATGCACATCTGAACATCCTTGCACTCTGGTTTCCACTTTCTAAAGTTTGCCAGGGAGAAGCACTTTCAGCGGATCACAGGGAAGGAGAATTTATGTTGGATATTTGTTCCCCTGGTAGTACCTCCGGAATGGCTGTGTTTGTCTATTTACGGCCACAGCTGTCCTATAACACCTTTCCAAAAGTTGTAGGGGCTCCAGGTTCTGGTAACTGTTTCCCTGCTTCTTGTTTAGGGACTGTGTGAGTAAGTCTCTGGTTTGATTCCCACGGCTCGCATCCTCTTACCTTGATTCTTTCAATCTTCCCTCCATCCTTGTCTTTTGTCCTTTATGAAAGTCTTCTCATTGCCCAGTGGAGTATGAAATCTGTTTCCTGTTGGGACCCTGATATAAATAAACCCTGGCAATAAATAGTAAGACAAAACTAGAGTTCATGAAACTTTCTTCTAGGAAAATCAAGTACGTAAAACTCAGTATATTTCTGGGTACTCTGTAAATGCTCAGTAAATGGTATTCATTATTTTTTAAAAAGAAGAAGAAAGAAAATCACCATTCTAATGTATTAATTAAGCTAAGTCAAAGAAAGTATTTATATTAAAGAATAAAAGCTATTATCCTTGTGAATTTAAGAGCAGCTGGTATCATTTCTTTATTTTAAAGACAGAGTCTCACTCTGTGCCTTGAGTAGAGTGCCATGGTGTCACAGAAACTTCAGTCTCTTGGGCTCAAGTGATCCTCATGCCTCAGCCTCCCAAGTAGCTAGGACTACAGGTGCTTGCCACTAGTCCGGCTAGTTTTTCTATTTTTTTTTTTTTTTTTTTTTTTTTAGAAGAGAGGTCTTACTCTTGTTCAGGCTGGTCTCGAACTCCTGAGCTCAAGCTATCCATTTGCCTTGGCCTCCCAGAGTACTAGGATTACAGGTGTGAGCCACCGCACCCAGTCTAATTGTTTCCTTTTTAATGAACAGAGGATTGACAGAAGAATTGATGTCAGGTTCTGGATGTATACGAAAGTATACACTTCCTTGTCTTAAAATCCATTATAGAATTTGAAGAGACCAAAGCTTTTCGTTCCCTTTTCCTTAGCATAAAATGTTCGCTAAAATACCGTAAGCTTGGTGGCTTTGATGGAAGAGAATCTGCAGATGATTAGCATAGCTCTTACGTCAGCTGAGCATTGCTCACTCCTGAATGCTGCCCTGCGTGTGTGCAGGGAGGGGCCGCTGGGCACATATGACAGCCACCAATGCCGTCAGTGGCATTCTATTAGAATAGAAAGGACAGCCATATATACTAGGTATCAAATGTGTCATAAAGAGGGCGCATGAATAGGGATAATGAACATCCAAAGAACCATCATAACTTAGGAGTTCACAGACCCGGTAAATTCAGAGAGTTGCCAGTAGGCTAATCAGTATTGCAGAAAGTAGGAAATGAAATAAGGCCTCGGTCACACGGCTGTGGCACTGCACAATGTCACTTTGTGTGGGTTTGCAGATTTGAAGCTGCATTACATTATACACAAATAAGAAGCTGAATAATAAACAGGAAGAGTGAAATGACAGATCATGAGTAATAAATTAGCCTTGCTTTGTAATAAACACATGCTAAATAAGGGAGCTGAGTTTAAATAAATTTGACACATATCCAATATGGACAGTTAATCGTGTGAAGCACATGCACGGTGTCGCCTTCCCGACTAGCGCACACTGACCGTTTGGCCAGGGGTTATTTTAACAAGTCTTTGATTTGAATAGTGAAGACACATTCTACCACCGTAATCAAAATAGGGATTAGTTTCCTTGGGTAAGCTACCAGAGGAAAAGCAATTTAAGACTCACATTCTAGAAATTTGTTTTCTCGGAGAGAAGTGTTTTCATCTGTTAACACTGAGGAAATGATATTCATTTTTAAAAAAGTATCTAGAAGAATATATTGTTTTATTTTTTATTTGTGCTTTATGTGTCTGTATCTGCAATAAAGCACTAACCTCTCCAACGGGTTTTGGCGACCTGTAAGATGAGGATTTTGTAATAGTAGAGGCAAAGTCCTGCACTTATGATAATGGGTCACTCAGCAAGTGGATATCAGGAGACGGTGGTCCTTGTTGCAACACAATTGCTGCTTGTCTGCAATCCCACTCTCCTCCAAATTTATTTAACATTTTAGATTCGTTCCACTCCTTAGAAGACTACTGCAAACGGTAACTCCGCTACTATTAACAATAATTAAGTGCATCTAGCGCCTGGTACTGTGTTTGCATAAAAGCAAAATGAACACACAGAAAGGGCTCTTTAGGTCCACAGATCCCTTAAACAATGTGGGAGGTTGTTTGAAAGAAAAACTAGTTCTAGTAATGTCTCTTAGCATGGTGCCTTTTTGTTCCATTTGCATCTGTCTGGTCTGCCATAACGAGAAGATGTTTATGACTGAATTGTTCACTAGACCCCAATCAAGAGTTATCACAGTTTGGACAGCCGGGTTCTTTCTCTCCATGTTTGTACATTCATTACAAGAGGTGGTTTTGAATGGTGCCTGTGAGTCTTGTCTGCTTCATAGCTGTCAACTATTATGGATGTTACAGAATTATGCACACTATTACAGAATGCAAACTGATTAGAAGCTTAGCCCAAAGGAATGTAAACAGGAGGAGTTTTGGAATGAGAACCTAAAAAAGAGTCCAGTTGCTTTTCCACGGGAAAATTCGTTAGCATGGCCATTTGCACTGTTTTGGGGCAAATTATATGCATTTTAACCATATGCATCTCTATCTAAATTTAGATGTTGCTACTGAGGGGGCGTTTGACAATGTCTGGGGACATTTTTATTTGGCCTAGCTTGGGAGGGGGAAAGGAGGGTGCAACTGTTGGTATCTAGTGGGTAGAGACTACCAATGTGTGAGAGATAATTGTCGTCCTCAAAAGGATAATATTGCCAAGCTTGAGGACATCTGATTTAGACATAGATTTTCATTATTTTTTTTCTTTTTTTTCTTTTTTTTTATTGAATCATATCTGTATACAATAATTCAGTCATGGGGTACAGTGTACGGGCTTCAGATACAATCAGAGATATTTTCATCAACCTGATTGCGATAACATTCAAGAGACTTTCTCATTACTTTGTGAGAACAATTTTGATC
>CAUYRH010101765.1:0-16766 GCA_963574655.1 Perodicticus potto | reverse complement strand
AGCTGTGACTCAAGCAGCTAGGGCAACAGACACATACACCAGAGCTGGCGGGTTTGAATCCAGCCCAGGCCTGCCAAACAACAATGACAACTGCAACCAAAAAATAGCTGGGCGCTGTGGCAGGTGCCTGTGGTCCCAGCTGCTTGGGAGGCTGAGGCAAGAGAATCGCTTAAGCCCAGGAGTTTGAGGTTGCTGTGAGCTATGATGCCATAGCACTCTACCAAGGGGGACAGCTTGAGGCTCTGTCTCAAAAAAAAAAAAGGGGGCTGTAGTCCCAGCTACTCAGGAGGCTGAGGCAAGAGAATTGCCTAAGCCCAGAAGTTGGAGGTTGCTGTAAGCTGTGTGACGCCATGGCACTCTACCGAGGGCAATAAAATGAAACTCTGTTTCTACAAAAAAAAAAGGAATCAGGCATTTTGGGAGAAGAGATAGTAGGGGAAGTAGGGGAAATAAGTTGAGACCAGGGACCAGTTTGTAGGCTGCTGCAGTAATGCAAGGGAGAGATGCTGATGGTTTGGAGTTTGGTGGTTGTGGTAGAGACAGTAAGAAGAGGATGAATTATTGAATCATTAGCCTGTGCATAGGGGCCTCTTAAGCTTAGAAACATTAGAGTGTAGCTTCCTCTCTCAGGCCCCGTTTGTTTATTTGTTCACTTATTCTTTCATTCATTCAACAAATATTTGAGCACCACTCTGGGCCAGAAATTATGCCCAGTCTTCCAAGGAGAAGAGCTGCGGGCTGACCCAGTGAAGGGGTGGGAGGGAGGGAAAGGGCAGAGAGGTTGTTGCAGATTTCACTCTGGCCCCATAGCTGCTAATATTTGGACATTGTTGTGGGAGTTCCTGTTTCTTCCCTTTCTCACCAGGGTTTTGCCTCCCCTCATCTCATTGCTGCATTATTATTTTTACTTGGCTGATTAGGAAACAGATGCTCCGAGAAGGGACTGCTACCCATCCTGAGCTAGAGGCAAATTTGGAAACTGGGTATCTGGGGTCTCACTGTTTACTCTACCCTGTGCAGTCTGGTTACCCACATTCAGGTTGTTTCCCGCTCAGAGAGTGTCTCCATCACTATTAGGCAGGAGGAGAAACTGCAGACAGAGGGATGCCTGCTCCCTGCCTCTCTGAGTCCAGCTCTGGTCTCAAGATTGTTATATTATTAGTAACAGCCCACATTTGTGCAGAGCTTAACAGCCTCCAGCTTGACGAGAGACTTTGCTGCAATATCTCATTTGATCCACCTGGCCACGCTGGGAAGTGAAAAATATTGTCCCCCTTTTACAAGTGAGGAAACTGAGGCTTAAAATTATAATGCATCTCTTGAACTACACTGAGGTTCAAAGACACACAATATATATCCTCTGAACTCTGGTCACCTGCTGCTATGCTGGGGTCTCTAGGATGCCAAGATTAATAGGATATGGGTTGTGTCCCCAAAGAGGAGACAGTGCAAAGAGATAGAATGCATATATGTTCCTAGCTCTTGTATAAGATCCCAGTGTTGGGGGCTTTAGGGGAGTAATGTTGTCGGAGGCAGAAGAGGCGGTCAGGTCTGGTAGAAGTTCTGGAAGGCTTTCTGGAAGTGAGAGCATTTAGTTGGGGTTGAAGACCATGGATTTGGGTGCATGGGGATGAGGAGATGGGCTCCCTCTAGGTCCCTTCCCTGGGCTTGCTCTCTCATCACTTGTCATTATTTGTCTCTCCTACCAGGCTTTATGTATCTCATAGGCACTCAATCCTTAAATCAATGAATGGGCAAATGTATGGTACAGAGGCAGGATGAGACCGGATTATAAGTGACCTTGGTAATCAGGGGAGTCTCTTCCAGTCCACTTGTGGGGAGCCATTATCTGGGGCAGATCCCTTGAATGGGTAGGACATAGCAGTGAAACATGTTCTTTCTTGTGGCAGTGGGGCTTGGCACCCCACATAAGGGTTCAGCCCTGGACTTTAGGGACAAAGGAGTAGTAGATAGGAAACTTTAATTGGTGGCATTTTTTTTTTTTTTTTTTTTTTGTAGAGACAAAGTCTCACTTTATCGTCCTCAGTAGAGTGCCATGGCGTCACACAGCTCACAGCAACCTCCAACTCCTGGGCTTAGGCGATCCTCTTGCCTCAGCCTCCCCAGTAGCTGGGACTACAGGCGCCCGCCACAACGCCCGTCTATTTTTCTGTTTGTTTTTTTTTTTAATTTTTGGCTGGGGCCAGGTTTGAACCTGTCACCTCCGGTGTATGGGTCTGGCACCCTACTCCTTGAGCCACAGGTGCTGCCCCTATTTTTCTGTTTTGCAGTTCGGCCGAGGCCGGGTTTGAACCCGCCACCTTCGGTATGTGGGGCCGGTGCCCTACTTGATGAGCCACAGGCGCTGCTCCAATTGGTGGCATTTTTATAAGTAGTGAAGCCCTGGAAGCTGTGATTACAACCTACTCTCTCTATTCAGCACCCTGGGCTCAAACTGCTAGGCTGGATTTTTGAAAGTATCCCCAAAGGATGCTGGGTATAGGAGACTTTTGTTCATGCCACATTCTTTTTGAGCCTAAAGGACATACTTATGCCCCAATCTCACCTAGGTCTGTGTGTCTATGGGGTAGGTAAAGACATGTCAGAATCACTGAGGATTGGGGTGTTTCCTATTTTACAGAATAAGACTGCCAGGGACTCAGTGGCTGCCAAACCTCACAGCTAGTGAGAGCCAGAACTGGAGCTCCTGCCTCCAAGGAAGCCCCTTCTATGACCTCATCCTGCCCTTAAGGAAACCCCCAAGTGCATGCCCCTGTCTGTCTGTGGGGAAACAGGGCTGGACTTTCTGCAATAGGTTGTGCAGATGGAAGAGAAGGCCCAACTGCCTAGCCTGGTGGCCTCTGCCTTCCCAGAGCAGTCATCCATCTTGCACTGATTGGGCCCAGCCCAGCAGCTTCTGGGAGGAGTTGTAGGCACCCGGCCAGGCTACTTAGCACTTTCTCTCTCTATCTCTTGCCTCATCTGTCTTCTTGTCTGTCCCTTGGTTGAATCCTTGTATATCTCTATCTCTGTCTCTCGCTCTCTGTTGCCACAACTGTGTGTCTGTCTCTCCTTCATTACCTTTTCTTTCTTTTTTTTTGTAGAGACAGTCTCACTTTGTCGCCATCCGTAGAGTGCTATAGAGTCACAGCTCACAGTAACCTCCACCTCCTGGGCTTAGGTGATTCTCTTGCCTCAGCCTCCCGAGTAGCTGGGACTACAGCCACCCGCCACAACGCCTGGCTATTTTTTGTTGCAGTTTGGCCAGGGCTGGGTTTGAACCCCGCCACCCTCCGTATATGGGGCCGGTGCCCTACTCACTGAGCCACAGGCACTGCCCCTCTTTTTTTTTTTTTTTTTTTTTTTTGAGACAGAGTCTCAAGCTATTGCCCTTGGTAGAGTGCTTTTGCATCACAGCTCACAGCAACCTCACACTAATGGGCTCAAGCTATTTTCTTGTCTCAGCCTCTCAACTAGCTGGGGGACTACAGACACCTGCCACAATGCCTGGTTATTTTTTTTTGTTGTTGTTGTTGCAGTAGTCATTGTTGTTTTAGCTGGCCTGGGCCAGGCTTGAATCTGCTGGGCTCAAACCCGCCAGCCACAGTGTATATGGCCAGGGCCCTACCCACTGAGCTATGGGTGCCACCCAGTCATTACCTTTTCTTCATCTCTGTGGTTTTTTTTTTTTGTAGAGACAGAGTCTCACTTTTTTGCCCTCGGTAGAGTGCCGTGGCATCACACAGCTCACAGCAACTTCCCACTCCTGGGCTTAGGTGATTCTCTTGCCTCAGCCTCCCGAGTAGCTGGGACTACAGGCGCCCACCACAACGCCCGGCTATTTTTCTGTTTTGCAGTTTGGCCGAGGCCGGGTTTGAACCCGCCACCTTCAGGATATGGGGCCGGTGCCCTACTCGAGTCACAAGCGCCGCCCCATCTCTGTTTTTTGTCTGCTTCAGGGTTTCCTCCCTGAACTTTACTCCTTTCCCAGGAGTAACCTCAGGACAACCTCAGGACATCCAACCCTTTGGGAATCGCAGTTGCCCCCTGCTCTGCCTGGTGCCTGTCCTCAGGCACCTGTGTGAGCCAGTGGATTAAAAAAAAAAAATTCTGGCCAAAACAACTGCAAAAAAAATTACAAATGAGGGGAATACCATAGTTATGCGCCAATTTGTTCAAGCCCTTGGCTTCCTCTTCCCTCATGAAGCCCAAGAGTCCCAAATTGTCCCCATTTTGTGGAAGTGGAAGTGCCACCCAGAGATCAGAGTTATGGAGCAAGATACAAGGGTGGCAGGACCCCTGCTCCAGGCAGAACTGAAAGGTAGGAAAGCCCAGGCCATTGGCTGTCCTGCCTGCTAAGCTGCTCCTCCAGAGGGGCCTGGGCAAATCCCCTTCCTGAGGCTCAGATCAGACAACTCTATGAGCTGTCTCCTTGCCCAAAGAGCCAGGTTGCAGGTAGCCTTCCTGAGTCCTTGGGCCTGTGACTGAGTGCTCATCTTCCCCTAAGTCCCTCTTCCCTTAGGCTGGTAGGTGAGACAATAATGACAAGTGATGAGAGAGCAAGCCCAGGGAGGGGACATGGAGGTAGCCCATCTCTCTCCTCTTCCCGGGAAGTCCAGCACCACTGACACTGTCCTCCACCAGAGCATCACAGAGTGAACCTCCTCCAACTTGGGCCTCAGACACAGACTACATCAGCACTCAGGGGTGTCTGTGGGTCTTAATGGACCTCCCGGAACCAGGATATTCCACTCTCCTGGTCCTCTGGAACTCTGCTCAACTGTCCCCTCTGCCTGTGTCTCGAGGCCTATAGTTCCTAACTGCCTCCTTCCTTTCTTCCCCACCCCAGGCTTTTCCTTGGCCAACGTGGGCATTCACTCCCTTGACATCCTGGGTTCCCCTGGGCCTTGGGCCCTGGGCCCCAGCTAAACACTGCCTGCTTTGGGTGGTCTGACCTCTACCTTCTCAGCTCCCAGCCCACTCCTCTGAGGGCACTGAAGAAAACTGTGAAGCTGGACAGATGCGGACTCCTCTCGGCATGTGGGGCTCAGGCCAAGCCAGTCCCTGACAGACCAGTCTTTCCTCAGTTGCTTCCCCCACCCTCTCCACAGGCTCCTGCAAAGCTCCAGCCTGCTGCTGCTCCAGCCTGCTCCCTCCTCCTACCATGACTCAGCAGATGACTTCAGCTTCTGCTTGTCAGAGAAACAGGGTCCTAAGAACCTTCCTGATCTCTGCTCAGAAGTCCATCCCCTCACCTTTCTCCTCAGAAGACCCTCCTCTAGTGCCTCAGGGCTCCCTCTTCTGAGGTCAACCACCCCACTCTCTGGCCTTCTTCTTCCCAGGTTCCTGCAGTTAAGCCATGCTAGGCCTTTCCCAGCCTAAGGAAACCCTACCTCTTGCCCTGAGCCACCAGCATTATAATCAACAACTCCTTTCTTCATCTGACCATTAAATTATAGTTGAAGATAGTCATTCCCAAATCATAATTCTTTACCTCTCTGCTGCCTGCCATCGTGAACTGCTATAATTTGACTTCTCCAAAATTATATTTGCCAAGGTCAACAAAGATGCCCTAAAACATGAAAAGTCCTGGCTCGGCGCCTGTGGCTCAAAGGGCTAAGGCGCCAGCCACGTAGACCTGAGCTGGAGGGTTCGAATCCAGCCCAGGCCACCAAACAACAATGATAGCTGCAACCAAAAAATGGCCGGGCCTTGTGGCGGGCGCCTATAGTCCCAGCTAGTTGGGAGGTGGAGGCAGGAGACTTGCTTGAGCCCAGGAATTGGAGGTTGCTGTGAACTGTGATGCCACAGCACTCTATCCAGGGTGACAGCTTGAGGCTCTGTCTCAAAAAAAAAAACATGCAAAGTCCTCTCTTCTGTCCTTGTATGACTTTTCTGGGGGAACTTGGTGCTATAGTGGGGCACTGTGGGCCACATCACTCCTGTGATCCTTGTGACACCTGGACCCCTGGTCCTCCCCCCGCCTTCTCAGGTCTCCTTGTGGGCTCATCTCTGCAGCCCCCCAGTAGGTCACCCACTTCTCATTTAAATTCTTCTGGGCCAAAGTCTCTCCCTCCCACTGTGAACTCAAGTTCCTATTTCCAGGCCCAGTCTAGGCATCCCGCCTGCATGTTCTTTCACATGCTGCCCTCCCAAACTGAACCCCGTCTTTCCCTTAAACATGTTCTATCTCAGAGAATGGGACTGTCCCCATCCACCCATTTTCCTAGACATTTGCACATTGCCGTCCTTCCATGGCCAAACCAACCCCCACCACCTCTCACTAGGCCTATGACAGGAACTTTCCCAGCAGGCCTCATCCTCTGGTCTCTTCCCCATCTAATTCACACTCTACCCCAACTGCCAGAGCAACCATTCTAGTTTTTTTTGTTTTCGGCTGGGGCCAGATTTCAACCCAGCACCCCCCGGTATATGGGGCCAATGCCCTACTCCTTGAGCCACAGGCACCACCCAAGAGCAACCACTCTAGAATCCAAATCTGACCTCTTCTCTCCTTTGCTTAAAATCTCCCCTGGCAAAGGCCTGGCATGGTAGCTCACGCCTGTAATCCCAGCACTTGGGAAGCTGAGGCAGGTGGATTGCCTGAGCTTACAGATTGGAGACCAACCTGAGCAAGAGCAAGACCCTGTCTCTAAAAATAGCTGGGCATTGTGGCAGGCGCCTATATCTTAACTGCCTGGGAGGCTGAGGCAAGAGAATCACCTGAGCCCAAGAGTTTGAGGTCACTGTGAGCTGTGACACCACGGCACTCTACCAAGGGTGGCCAAGTGAGACTCTGTCTCTAAATAAATAAATAACTAAATGAATAAATAAATAAATAACTCTCCCATCCCCGGCTGAAGAATCTGAAGGGTAATATCTGACTCACTCTCAGATCCTCAATCTTAGTGCTTTTATGAACCTTTTTATTTCTCTTCCTCTCCCCCACCCCCAGAACCCAGGAAAGCCCCATGATGTCATCAATAGCCAGGAAATCCCCAAGATGTCATCAAACTCTTTTTTTTCTTTGCCTCTTTCTCTCTCTCTCTTTCTTTCTATTTCTTTCTTTCTTTTTCTTCCTCTCTCCTTTCCTTCCTTTTCTTTCTTCTTTCTTTCATTTCTCTCTCTCTCTCTCTCTCTCTCTCTCATTCTCTCTTCATTATATGAGATGGGGTCTTGCTATGTTGCCCAGGCTAGTCTTTAATTGCTGGTGTCAAGAGATCCTCCCACCTCAGCCTCTTGAGTAGCTGAGATCATAGGCATGAACCACCGTGCCCAGTTTATTGAGTACTTCAGATCTGCACAGGATAACTAGAGTTCAGATAATTTTAGTAAAGCCAAAAAAAGGTGAAGATTTTTGTAGTAACCCAAGCAATTTGTTTTGAGCTGATAGATCACTGAGTCCTCATTTTGCAAAGGAGGGACAGATCCAGAGAAGAGAATGGGACTGTCCCCATCCTCTTTTGGGGATTTGTTTAAGGTTATTTATCAAGTTAGTGGAGAATGAAGTCTTCAATATTCTATCTGCTGTCTCCCGGGTTCCTGAATCCAGCATGGATGGCTGCAGCCTTGGGCAATAAACTTGGAAACTGCTATCCTTCCAACTTCTACAATAGGATCTTGGCTCTGACTCACCTCCTGCCCCCAGAGATCACACTCCTCACTCCCACGAGAGACCAGGTCACCCAATTCCTCCCTCTGTCTCCTCCCACCCCTACCTACCTTTTCCTACATCTTGCCATAGACATGGTTATAAATAAACTCGACTGTGTGTAAGGAGTCAGGCTTGCCTTCATTCGTTCTGAAAAGAAGACAACGGCAGGCCTGGGCTGGGTTCGAATCCTCCTGCCTCAGTATATGTGGCTGTTGCCCTAACCACTAAGCTATGGGCGCTGAGCCTCAAGATGATCTTTATGTACCCCATCCCCTCGGTGGTGGCCCTGGGCCTAGAGGCCAAACTTTCACTTGCATAAAGTGCATTTAGGCCATGCATATTGCTCTCAACACGAACACACAAATCTTGGACGGAGGTGGTGTCAAGAGCTTAGTACCTCATGTCCTGGCCATGCATGTCTTTGGCCATCTTTCTGTTCCCGTCATGCACCAGGCATTATGGATGAAGAAAAGCACCCAGTGAAAACCTACTCTCCACTCCTGGGACTCTCCAACATGGAGAAAAGACGTCTTCCCACTAGGTGTGGCCAGGTGGCTCACGCCTATAATCCTAGTATAATCCTAGCACTCTGGGAGTCTAAGGTGGGTGGATTGCTTGAGTTTAGTAGTTCGAGACCAGCCTGAGCAAAAGTGAGACCCCGTCTCTACTAAAAATAGAAAAACTGAGACAAGAGGATAGCTTGAGCCCTAGTTAGAGGTTGCTGTGAGCTATGATGCCACTGCACTCTACCCATGCCGACAGCTTGAGACTCTGTCTTCCCCCAATCTGACCTCACATATAAAAGGCTGTTGAGACTCAGCACCCATAGCTCAGTGGTTAGGGTGCTGGCCACATACACTGGGGCCGGCAGGTTTGAACCCGGCCCAGGCCCGCTAAACAACAAAGACAACTGCAACAAAAGAAAAAATAGCTAGGCATTGTGGCAGGTGCCTATAGTCCCAGCTACTTGGGAGGCTGAGGCAAGAGAATCGCTTAAGCCCAAGAATTTGTCATTGCTGTGAGTTGTGATGCTACGGGAGTCTACCGAGGGTGACATAATGAGGCTGTCTCAAAAAAAAAAAAAAGGCTGGGCAACGCCTGTGGCTCAAAAGAGTAGGGTGCCGGCCCCATATGCTGGAGGTGGTGGGTTCAAACCCAGCCCTAGCCAAAAACAGCAAAAAAAAAAAAAAAAAAAAGGGCTGTTGGGAGGCTCGCACCTGTAATCCTAACACTCTGAGAGGCCAAAGCAGGAGGATTCTTTGAGTTCAGGAGTTTTAGAACTCCTTGAGCAAGAATGAGACCCTGTCTGTACTAAAAATAGAAAAATTAGCTGGGCATTGTGGTGGGCACCTGTAGTCCCAGCTATTCAGGAAGCTGAGACAGGAGTATCTTTTGAACCCAGGAGGTTGAGGGAGGTTTGAGGTTACTGTGAGCTAGGTTGAGGCCATGGCACTCTAACCTGGGGCAAAAGAGTGAGACTTTCCAAAAATAAATAAATAAATGAATATTATTGGGAAGAAGGGTTAACACTAGAAGGTAGAATAAGGAATCATGGGAATATGAGGGCTGTACCACGGAGGAGTGGGAAACCTCAGGAGATGGTAAATCGCCTGTGCCTGGAGGTGTGCTAGCACGGGCTGACAAGAGGAGCTGGGGTGCTGCATCAGGGATTCCCATTACTGGACAAAAAAGAGTCCCTTTGAAGTTCCTTCTAGGTCACCAAACCCAAATTCCAGGCAGATAGGAAGGGCACTTGGCTGGCTCTGAAACCAGAAGACAATGCAGACTCCATGCCCCTGAGCCACCTTGACTCACTGAAGGCTGGGCTGGAGAAGGTGTCTCCTGGCCTCACCTGTCCCCAGACTCAGAGGAAGGAGCTGGTGCTGAGCGCCTATCTCCTGTCCCTGGTGCAGCCTGGGCTTTCATCTGCCTGCTGTGTCAGCACCAGCGTTCCTATTACATGACCAAGTGGGATTTGCATGCTTGAAGCATTAGTGCCGGGCTGACTCGGCAGAATGGCCAATGCCAGAAAATGCCAGCTCCCCTACCCACTCTGGTCTGCTCCCGGGTGACCTCATGGCCACTTCACTTCCTCTTGAGGCAACCCAGGCTAGCCTCCTTTAGAGTGGCCAGAGCCTTCTGCGCTCACCCCAGCAGACCACTGCTGTTGGAGAAATCCCCCAGAGAGCTTTGAAGACATGTGGATTCTCAGGCAGAGATTCTGACCTAGTATGTCTAAGTAGGGACTCTATGCTAGATTAGCTCCTCCCAAGTGCCGAGGGGAGCTCTGATTCACAGACAGGCTGAGGACCACTGCTCAGCATCCCTCATCAGCGGTCATCTTCGGGCCTTGGGAATCCACAAATCCCCAGTCCCTGAATCCCATGCTATCACTGGACAGCTCCAGCTGATGGAGAAAATGCTTCCTGAACTAAACTGAATTTGGTGGGTTCTCTGCAGCTTGGAGTCCTCTAAAAACAGAAAACACCCGGCTCACCTTATGTGATGAGCAGGCTGCTGTCATTCCCTTCACCGTGGATTTCTCCTGAGTTATTTGCCCCCTGTTGGAATCCCAAGTATCAAAACACTCACTTCAGACCCTTTTACCAGGTCAAAGAATACTGCCAGTCATTTCACAGCCTGATTCAAAGGGCAGCCTGCAAATTTCTCTTTAGGATTCAGTGGGGAACCTAAGGTCCAGACTGGTGAAGCATTTGACCCAAGTTCACACAGCTAGGTTTTGGAAGAAGTCTCTAGTCCAGGCTCCTCTGCCTTTTGAGAATTTACGGCTTGTCTTTTTGTTTTTTGTTTGTTTTTTGTTTTTTGAGACAGAGCCTCAAGCTGTCACCCTGGATAGAGTGCTGTGGCATCACAGCTCACAGCAACCTCCAATTCCTGGGCTCAAGCGATTTTCTTGCCTCCACCTCCCAAGTAGCTGGGACTACAGGTGCCTGCCACAATACCTGGCTATTTTTTGTTGCAGCTGTCATTGTTGTTTGGCGGGCCCAGGCTGGATTTGAACCTGCCAGCTCAGGTGCATGTGGCTGGCGCCTTAGCCGCTTGAGCCACAGGCGCTAAGCCTGGGTTGTCTCTTTATTTGAGACAGTGGCCCACTTTTTATGGTGACACACATTCCCTTGGTGGGGTCAATTTTGAAGTTGGTTGTTTTCAGTAGAATGCAAAACTTAAAATGTAAAGATGTAGCCAGGTGCGGTGGTTCACGCCTGTAATCTTAGCACTTTGGGAGGCTGAGGTGTGTGGATTGCTTGAGCTCAGGAGTTTGAGACCAACCTGAGCAAGAGCGAGAGCCCATCTCTACTAAAAATAGAAAAACCTGCTGGGAGTTGTGGCAGATGCCTGTAGTCTCAGCTACTCAGGAGGTTGAGGCAAGAGGATTACTTTAGCCCAGGAGTTTGAGGTTGCTGTGAATTTTGACACCACAACACTCTACCCAGGGCGTCAGGGTGAGACTGTTTCTCAAAAAAAAAAAAAAAAAAAAAAAAAATGGGAAGATGTATTAGACTTTTAAATCTCTCCCTCTCTCCAGCCCAGTTAGTTTTAGAGGACCTGAGAGGCCCTAGAATGAGAGAAAACCCTGGTTTGGTGAGAAATGGTCAGTACCAGGTCTCTTGGAGCAGAGAATTTCTATAGTTTGTCAGGCCCATGTTAGCAGGACTTTCTTCAAAATCCTTGTCTGGATTGCCTGAGCTCACAAGCTTGAGACCAGCCTGAGCCAGAGCAAGACCTCGTTTCTAAAAATAGTCAGGTGTTGTGGCAGGTGCCTATAGTCCCAGCTACTTGGGAGACTGAAGCAAGAGAATTGCTTGAGCCCAAGAGTTGGAGGTTGCTGTGAGCTGTGACACTGCAGCACTCTACTAAGGGTGACAAAGTGAGACTGTCTCAAAAAAAAAAAAAAAAAAGAGAATCTTTGTCTGGGTCCTCTTCAAGATTGGTTTTTTTCTTGTTGTGACCCAATATACTCCTTGTATTGTCTATAGTTCTGCCTTTCTGGGTACTTCCTGAATTTTGGCCATAGCTGTTTGTTTTGGGACCAAACCTTTCAAGTCCTCCTCAAAAGGTAAGGTTATCACTAGGTGATTCCCTTTATTTTTCAAATTTTATTTTTTTTATTATTTATAATAATTTTTTTTGTGTGTGTGGTTTTTGGTGGGGGCTGGGTTTGAACCTGCCACCGGATGGGGCCAGTGCCCTACTCCTTTGAGCCACAGGTGCCACCCTGTTTTTCAAATTTAAAAAAGTTTTTTTTTTTTTTGAGACAGTCTTGGGATAGAGCACAGTGGTATCATCAAAGCTTACTACAATCTCAGACTCCTGGGCTCAAGTGATCCTCCTGCCTCAGAGTCCCTAGTAGCTGGAACTACAGGTACATGCCACCATGCCTGACTAATTGTTCTGCTTTTTTGTTTTATTATTATTTTTTTCTTTTTTGTAGAGACAGAGTCTCACTTTATCACCCTCGGTGGAGTGCCGTGGCGTCACACAGCTCACAACAACCTCCAACTCCTGGGCTTAGGTGATTCTCTTACCTCAGCCTCCTGAGTAGCTGGGAATACAGGTGCCTGCCACAACACCCGGCTATTTTTCTGTTTTTGCAGTTCGGCCGAGGCTGGGTTCGAACCACCACCTTTGGTATATGGGGCTGGTGCCCTACTTCATGAGCCATAGTTGCTGCCCTGCTTTTTTATTTTTTGAGACAGAATCTCACTCTGTCACCCCAGGCTAGAGTGCCATGATGTTAGCCTAGCTCACAACAACCTCAAACTCCTGAGCTCAAATGATCCTCCTGCCTCAGCCTCCTAAGTAGTTGGGACTGACTACAGGTGCTTGCTACAATGCTGGGCTAGTTTTTTTATTTTTAGTAGAGATGAGATCTCTTGCTCAGGCAATGGTCTTGAACTCCTGAGCTCAAGCAATCTTCCCACCTTGGCCTCCCAAAGTGGTAGGATTATAGGCCTGAGCCACCATGCCTGGCAATTGTTCTGGTTTTTATAGAAACAGAATCTCACTGTTGTTTAGGCTAGTCTCAAACTCCTGACCTGAAGTGATCCTCCTGCCTTGGCCTTCCAAAGTGCTAGGATTACAGCTGTCAGCCTCCATGCCTGGCCTAGTGATTTCTTTCTTGAAGCGGACAGTCTCTTTCATTGAACAAAACCTCCCCGAGCACCTGTTCCATATTATGCTCAGAGATAAGAGGTGGCTCAGATGGAGTCTATGTCTTTGAGGAATCCATTTGCATGACTCTAGGGAAAACAGGCTTGTACACATACAAGTGCAATATGGTGGTCTATGCCCCACTCTGAGGCATAGCATGAAAGCCTGTGGTGACCAAGGAGGGAGTGGTTAGCTCAGCTTACAGTGTTTGAAAGATGAGGTAGAGGTGAGAGTAGAAGTTCTCAACTTTTGAAAAGGCCCAGAGTAGGAAGAGGGTACTGTGTGTTTGGGAAATGCACACTAAGTTCATGTGTAACATGAAGATAGAGAGGTAGGCAAGGACCCTCAGGAGAGGTCTTGAGTTTCCGGCTAAAGCATAGGGATATTGGCTCATGTGTGACAGAAGTAGCATGCATGGTGGAGCCAAAGCAAGGGAAGGAAGAAGACCAACGTACATTTAGAAAGATCTTTCAGGGCGGTGCCTGTGGCTCAAAGGAGTAGGGCACCGGCCCCATATGCTGGAGGTGGCGGGTTCAAACCCAGCCCTGGACAAAAACCACAATAAATAAATAAATAAATAAATAAATAAAAATCAGCTTTCAACACATAAAACTGATATTTAAAAAAAAAAGAAAGATCTTTCAGGTTTTTAACTGGGGCAGATGTAGAGATGCTGAGATAAGGAAGTTAATTGAAAGGCTGTTGTGGGCAGTGCCTGTGGCTCAGTGGGTAGGGCACTGGCCCCATTAACCGAGGGTGGCAGGTTCAAACCTGGCCCCGGCCAAAATGCAACAAAAAAATAGCTGGGCGTTGTGGTGGGCGCCTGTAGTCCCAGCTTCTCAGGAGGCAGAGGCAAGAGAATTGCCTAAACCTAGGAGTTGGAGGTTGCTGTGAGCTGTGACGCCATGGCACTCTACCAAGGGCGATAACGTGAGACTCTGTCTCTACAAAAAAAAAAAAAAAAAAAAAAAGAAAGGCTATTGCTATAGACTGGAAGATCTTAAGAAGCATCCATCCAATTCCTCTATTTTATATATATGTAATCTGAAGCACAAGGAGGTAAAATTACTTGCCTAAGGTTACGCAGTATTTTTTTTTGAGACAGAGCCTCACTCTGTTGCCCTAGCTTAGAGTGCTGTGGCTTCAGCCTAGCTCATAGCAACTCCAAACTCCTGGGTTCAAGCAATTTGTCTACTTCAGCCTCCCAGCTGGGACTACAGGTACCTGCCACCACACCTGGCTAATTTTTCTGTTTTTTAAGTAGGCTGGTCTCAAACTCCTGAAGTCAAGCAATCGTCCTGCCTCAGCCTCACCAAGGGCTAGGATTACAGGTGTGTGCTATTGCACCCAGCCATCTAGCAAAACTAATGTCAAAGTCAGGGCCTCAACTTATGGATCCTGCCTCCTAGCACAGGCCTCCTCCATTGGCCCAGGAACCTCTCAGAAGGAGAGGCAGACTACTGAGATTTTCATGTCTTCCTTTGCTTCTGAATCTGTAGTGTTCTCTGCCTCTACGGTAGGCCAGCCTGTTAGGGAAGTGATGGGGAAGTGTACCCAGGGGACAGGGCAGGGAGCATTGCTGATCGGCTTTGGGAGATGCTACTGCTGCTTCTTCTGCACCACTCAGGGAGCTTTCTAGCCACAGGAAGAAGCCAGAAGCCAGGGGATGGGTCTGTAGTGATTTATGATTGCACAGAAACAGCAGCACAATAATGTCTCTGGCTGGCCTACTTGTCTGCCAACTCAACTAGAGAGAATGTATTTTAAAGGTCATGTCCCCTCCAGCATTGGAGAAGGAGTGGAGGGTTCCCCTGTGTCAGAATCACAGTCATCAGAGGGAAAGGCCTCTCCTTTCCTGAGCAGATGCCAACGAGGGTAGCCCCTCATGGCCTGGGGAAGAAAGGAGGCCCAGGACACCAGGGAGGTACTGGGAGTTCAGAAGATCTGCCTGTTTTTTTTTTTTTTTTAATGGTAGTTGTCATTGTTGTTTAGCAGGCCTAGGCCAGGCTCAAACCCACCAGCCCGGGTGTATGTGGCTGGCACCATAACCAGTGAGCTACAGGCTACGAGCCGTCTGCCTGGTTTTGAATTCAGGCTCTGTCAGTCACTGGGCTGTGTGACCTTTGACTGGTCACACAGCTTCTCTATGTTTCAGCTTTCTTATCTAAAAAACAGGGATGATTCTGAGTCTATTAACCTTTGAGCCATGACTGTCTTTCAAGTGTGCAGGCATAGACTCCCTGTTTCCACAACTAAAGAATGCCAGTATCTTCCATTTAAGAAGAACATGCTGAATCTAGAACTATGACTCATCACAGCTGGGTGGAGCACTTAGTGTTCATTTACTTTAATTTTTGTTTTCAAGGTGGGGAAATTGAGACCCAGAGAGGGGACAGGCTTTGCACACAAAGCTGGGAGCCAGGCAGAAGCCAGAATGCTAGTTCTCCACTTCCCTTTCTCCATGCTTCCTTCAGCACAATCAGGCGTTGGAGAAGGAAGCCAGGATCTGAAGCCATTAGCTCTGTATAATGTCATCATGCCTCTGAAGCAACCCTTGAAACAACCAGGGGTTTCTGGGCAGGTACAGCTTTAAGCCTAGAACCTTAAAAAAATCAAAAGAGAGGGTGGTGCCTGTGGCTCAAGGAGTTGGCGCCAGTCCCATATACTGGAGGTGGTGGGTTCAAACCCGGCCCCGGCCAAAAACTGCAACAACAACAACAAAAAGATAAAAATAAAAAAGAGGCAAAAAATCAAAAGAGAAAGGAAGGCAGGGCCAGCTCTTCCCTGTATCACTGGAGGGAAGTCTCTAAGTGGAGATCGCAGATGTCATTCCTGTTTGGCTGTGGAACATCTTTTCCTTTGCATCTGTTTTACTTTTCCCCAACAGATTTGGCCTGAGCTGGTTTTTTTTTTTTTTTTTACTGTATTAGACTGGTATTGGGAAAGGAACTGAGATGGAGAGGTCAGAGAGAGTTCTGAGATTTAGCATCTGGCCCTGGATTATTGGCAGGTTTAATCCACATGTGGACAACTAGGGGTTGGCTGTAAGGGCTCATTGTGATGCCCACACCAGAGTGGTTCAGGCCTACTCTGCAGGGAGGAGGAGAAAGGAAGAGGAATGACTTGGCGAACACTCATGCAAGAGACAGAAGGAAGTGGGAGGGTTTATTCACCAGCAGGATTGCATTTTGCTGGCTGGTGTGGTTAAGAGAAGAGGGGCCAGGCCAGATCCTATGTTGGAGAAGGGGGAGAAAACTATTTCTAGACTCTCCCCACTCAGTCCATATCCTACACTCCTGCCAGAGCAGTGTCCCCAAAGTGTATTCCTTCCTTCTCCCCCTCATTCATTTCTTTATTTCATTTTTTCTGCATACTTACCATGTGCTGGGTACTGTGGTAATGGTGATGATGAAGAACACAAAATGCAAATCTGATCATTTTCTGCCATTGGTAAAATTTCTCACAGGTTTCCTATTTATTTGAAAATAATAGCTTCACTTCTTAGCCTGCTATTCAGTGCCACTCATCTTCTGACCCTTAAATCCATCCTCACTCCCATTACTCATCACCTGAGACATCAGACACATCAAATTCTCTGCCTATCAATAGACATGTCAAGGCAGCCTCATATAGTGATGCACACCTGCAGTTCCAGCTACTTGGGAGGCTAACACAGGAGGATCACTTGAGTTTGAGGCTAGCATGGGAAACACAGCAAGACTCCAGTTCTTTTTTTTTTTTTTTTTTTTTTTGAGACAGAGCCTCAAGCTGTCACCCTGGATAGAGTGCTGTGGCATCACAGCTCACAACAACCTCCAATTCCTGGGCTCAAGCGAGTCTTTTGCCTCCGCCTCCCAAGTAGCTGGGACTGCAGGCGCCCACCACAACGCCCGGCCATTTTTTGGTTGCAGCCATCATTGTTGTTTGGCGGGCCCGGGCT
>CAUYRH010101763.1:0-16307 GCA_963574655.1 Perodicticus potto | reverse complement strand
ATATTTTACGAGGACCCCCCCATCCCCGCCCTGAAGCAATTGAAGCAACAACAAAAATATATTACTGGGATCTGATCAAACTAAAAAGTTTCTGCACAACCAAGAGCACAGTAAGTAAAACAAACAGACAACCTTCAGAATGACAGAAGATTTTTGCAGGTTATGCTTCCGACAAAGGTCTAATAACTAGAATCCACAGAGAACTCAAACTAATCAATAAGAAAAGAACCAATAACCCCATTTCTCTGTAGGCAAGAGACTTGAACAGAAACTTCTCTGAAGAAGACAGGCACATGGCTTACAATCATGTGAAAAAAGACATGTCATTTTTAATCATCAGAGAAATGCAAATCAAAACCACTGTGAGATGTCATCTGACTCCAGTAAGATTGGCCCACATCACAAAATCCCCAAACTACAGATGTTGGCGTGGATGAAGAGAGAAGGGAACATTTCTACATTGCTGGTGGGAATGGAAGCTTATAAAACCTTTTTGGAAGAAGTTTGGAACATACTCAAGGAACTAAATGTAGACCTACCATTTAATCCTGCAATTCCTCTACTAGGTATATACCTAGATAATCAAAAATCATTTTACACCACATGATCAAAATCATTTTAAATTTGCACCAGAGTGTTTATTGAAGCCCAATTCATAATTTCCAAGACATGGCAATAGCCCAACTGCACATTGACCTATGAATTGACTAACAAATTGTGGTATATGTACACCATGGAATACTATGCAGCCATAAAAATTATGGAGACTTCACATTTTTTATGTTTACCTGGATGGAGCTGGAACATATTCTTCTTAGTAAAAATGTAGGAAAAAAGTATCCAATGTACTCAATCCTATAATGAAATCAATATATAATCACCTACACTAGTGGTTCTCGACCTTCCTAATGCTGCAACCCTTTAATACAGTTCCTCATGTTGTGGTGACCCCCGACCATAGAATTATTTTCATCACTACTTCATAACTGTAATTTTGCTACTGTTATGAACCATAATGTAAATATCTGATATGCAGGAAGTATTTTCATTGTGACAAAGGGGTCGCGACCCACAGGTTGAGAACCGATGACCTACACATTCATACGAATGGTAAAACATAACTATAGTCCAGAAAGTAGACGGGGAGACGAGAGAGAAGGGAAGGGAGGGGGGAAACAGGAGGAGGGAAAGTATTTGGGGGGGACCTTACCTAATGTGCATGATGCAATGGTACATTTCAAAACTATTAAGAAAAGAGTATAACTGTGATGGATATTTTAGTTAGTTCAATGTAAGCATTTATCATTGTATATCACATCAGTACACTGAACCCATAAATGCATTAATGTACACAGTTAAGATTTAATTAGAAAAATAAGAAGAGAATTTTAAAAACAGAACGTAAGAGCTATCTTGAAGTGTCTCTCACTGGCCAAATTTTGAATGGTTTATCCAATGAGAAATGCAATGATAGTAATAGAATACAGGACATAGAATAAAACAGAAATGAAAGATTCAATACTGGTATGTATGCATACACTAATAAATGAGTAAACAGGGAAATTGAGAGTTCCTACAGTAGAACTCTAATAGATGTATAAAAAATCATGGAATTATAAAAATTAGCATCTGTTACAATTACAGTCATAATACTTTTTCCAGGATAGAAGTATCAATGGATGCTAAAATTAGTGGGCAAAAATATAATGAGAAACAGACTATTTACATAGTATTGATAGTATCTCTTCATAAGATGATTTTTCATTATAAAGGAAAAACTGTAGAAAAACCTGGCATGCATAATATTAACTGCAGATTTAAAGCAGACGTCATCAGTGATGAGGTGAATCAATACCAGATACCTCTTAATAAAGCAATAAGGATATACTGAGAAGGACACATTATTATATCTGCAATATTCTGTCAAAACTGTACAACCTGAATCTAATAGTTAGGAACCATTAGTCAAACTCAAAATGAGAGACATTCTACCAGATAATTGGCCTGAATGCTTCAATAATGTAATGTAATGTAAAGTCTGACAGAAATGAAAACTAAAGCTAATGCACCATCCAGTATTGGACCCTGGAATAGGAAAGGGCATTAGTGGCGCAATTGCCAATGTTGCTTGGTCAGTGTTATTTTTCTGCTTTTGATAATCGTATTCTGGCTGTGTGAGGGAATGCCCTGTTTTTGAAGATACTTCCTTTTTACCTTGTGTAATGTACTCCAGTGTATAAGGTGCAGCCACATTTTTTGGCCAAAAATTTCAGGAAATTCCCCATGAGAAAGCGGCTTCCCCCCTGTGGGGAGAGACACATCTTGGGGCGGGGAGCGGGGGCTCATGCTCGCCTGGTAAACGTGCACATCGCCTCCCTCCAGGGCCGCCAGCTCTGTGAAGGCCGCCCCTTCCCTCTATCGCAGGAGCCCTTGCCTCCCTTCACGTGGGGGACAGCAGCAGAGATGGCCACGCATGTGGCTAGCAGCGTTGGGAGCTTCAGAGGCCACTCAGCCCGCAGACAACCAGGTGGGTCGCTGGGGACTGCACAGGACTCCTGATCCCCTCTGCCTGGCCTTGGGCCTCAACCCCCGCCTTACCCGGCCCCACCAGCCTCACACTGCCCCCTGGTGGTGGCTGCTCTAGCCCGCTCTCACCGCATCCTCCCAAATTGGATCCCCAAGTGCCCAGTGCACCCACGTAGAAGGGAGTGACGGCATGAGGAGGCCCGCTGGGCTCCCCCACTGCCGAGCTGTACTACATATGTTTAATGGGCATCCTTATTTTTCCCTCAAAAAATTGGACAAAAATGTATGCATAACACATGGAAAATTATGATATACTGAATTTATAAATACTCTGAAGCGTTTAGAGGTAAAGAGATTGTTAGATGTGAAAAATGGAAAACATATTTTGTCTTAGTCTGTTTTGTGCTGCTGTAACAGAATACCGCAGACTGAGTAAATTATTAACAACAGAACTTTATCTCTCATCCTTCTGGTGGCTGGGAAGTTCATGATCAAGGGGCTGGCAGGTTTGATGTCTGACCAGACTGAAGCATTGTTTCCCAGGCGGAGCTTTGAACACTGCATCATCTAGAGGGGAGCAAAGAGTGAAAGAGTTAAGAGGGGGCGCCCACTCCTGAAGCCCTTGTATTAAGGCATTAAACCCACCCACGAAGGTGGAGTTCTTCCTTAATACCCTCTTTAAGGCCACACCTCTTAAGACTGTTATAATGGCAATTAATTTTCAACTTGAGTTTTGAAGGGAATAAGCATTCAAAGCACAGGCACAGGTGAAAGGCGGACATAGATGATAGAGATAGAAATTAAAGAGAATGATGAAGCATGTGTTAAAAAGAAAGTTAACATTCATAGAATGTAAAGATCTGGTAACTCTTTGTACTCATTTTTACTACTTTATACATTTTACTTTACCAGTCTGAAATTATTTCAAAATAAAATGTATATATTTTATATGCTATATAATGTACTTATCACATATTGTAATAGTATTATAACAATATAACATAGATGTATAATGATTCTATATAATATATATTTTGTATATAAGGAAAATGTCCAAAAAAGAGTACACAATTTAGGAAAGGAAACAACTGTATTAAAATCGTAATACTCTAGTATGTTTGACTTGCACAATTACAAGAGGTGCTCAAACATGACTCGATTTGTCTTTAGTTATTGGTGTATATTGAGTATTATGATTTTAACACTTTTTTTCTTTCTTAAAATTCATATACAGTTTTTGGCACCTGCTGCATTACATATTCCAAAACTCTTCTTCAGTTCAACCTTCACTGAAAGAGTATCAATTCTGGTAATGAAAGGTCACAATATGATAGCTTTAAACTACAGGTCTCTTATTTGTTTCCCTAGTCTCATTTCATGAAAAAAAGTTTGTGCTCCCATTGAAAAATAATTAAACAACTATTAATTAAAAAATATTGGCCATCTGGTAGGACAAATGCGCTAACCTGAAAGTTTTTATAACTAATACATACTCTGTAGCTTGGAAGAAGAAAAAATAATATCTTTTTTTGTCTTTTTTGGAAACAGAGTCTCACTATGTCTCTCTTGGTAGTGTTGTGGCGTCACAGCTCACATCACCCTCAAAACTCCTGGGCTTAAGTGTTCTCCTGCCTCGGCTGCCAGGTAGCTGGGACTACAGGCACCTGCCACAATGCCTGGCTATTTTTTTGTTGCAGTTGTTGTTGTTTAGCAGGCCTGGGTCGGGTTCAACCCCACCAGCCCCAGTGTATGTGGCCCGTGCTGTAGCCACTGAGCTACAGGAGCCAAGCCAAGAAAAAATAATGTCCTTAATAATGAATTGTCAGAGAAAAAAGATACATTAACACATTTCACAAGTTTGGACATAAAGCTTAAGAAACTCTAACTACACAGACAGGAGAGAGGGAAAGGGCAGGGAGGAGGTGGCTTCTCATCCGGTGAGGGGAGGTGATGCCGTTACAAATTATGGACATCGCTGGCAAACAATGGCTGCATTTCCTGGGCTGCTGTATGCACGTTATAGTGCTTGTAATTGAGGATGATTATGGTTAATGAGTCCAGTAATGTGCACTTTCAAACCAGCAGGACAATGCAATTTGTATCCAACCTATTCAGTGTCTCTCAGGCATTTTGCCTGGTTTAATCTTAGTCCAGCACTGGCTGCAAAGGGATGCTCTGGAAGCTTCACAGCTGGCTCAGATTAAAGATTTCACGTTCTCTCCCACCCCCAAACCTTCCAGTATATTCAGAAGTAAATAAAGCTGTCTGAGTCTTCCTATCTGTTGGATGGCTCAGGGCCTGTCATAGGTTAATGTGACAGGACAGAGATCTTTAGTCCTGAAAGTCCTAGGGTTTAGTGTGTAGACAGGAAGCAGAACATCTGCTTGTGAATTTCACGGTGAGGTGCTAGCCAACAACAGCTACACATTTTGGCAAAAGGAAACTGTTTTACATTTCTATACACTGTGAAACATAACATTCTGTGAGATATCTCAGAAGATAAAATAATTAGTTAATACAGAAATATGTCCATTCTCCATTTCTCCACCTACCAGGAGGAAATTCCTATTAAACAAGATTGTGGAATCAATGTAAGAATCGATTCTGTTTAGAAGCTTGTCCCTAGTCTATTCCCTTAAACCTAGTGTGCACTAAATGTTTCAACTGAGATCTTTAGTTTTTCTTTTTACTTAGGTGGATAAAAAGTATAAACATGCCTTACCTCTTCCTCCCTCCCTCCCTTCCTTCTTTCCTTCCTTCTTTTCTTTCATTTCTGTTATTTTAGGGAGGGGTAAAGGAAGTTTCTATGCACTTGTGCCTATAGTTTTCAGACTCTCTTCACAAATTCTGAAGCATGACAGACTTGTGTACACAAATGTGATAGAAAAATATGTGAGAGGCCTAAGGTTCGACATAATTACAATTCTGGGGAAAAACACAGCTATCATGTTCCACTCCTCTATGTTTTAAGTACAGCTTTTCTTTCAGTGCAAGTCAATACAAATCACTGCATTTCATCAGTTCCAGCAACATTTCAGTGTAAACTGGAATTGCCCTCAGTGTTAATAAAAGGATGAGGTTGGAAAGTGACATTAAAATGAAATCATATGGTGATCTTAGCAGTGGGTAAATGGCATAGAATGGTCGATGTGTGAAGGGAACAATGAGATTTACTTGGTGAGTAGTTATAAATATCAGGGAAATACGAACAACTCAGCTGATTATGCTATCATGAGATTTTCCATACACAAGTCTTTTAAAAGGGCCTGGTGGTGGTGCCTGTAGTTCCAGCTACTTCAGAGGCTGAGGCAGGTGGATTGCTGGAGTCCAGGAGTTCACTGGTACAGTTAATCTGTGTGATTTTTGAGAGAAGTATTTTCAACTCTCCAAACATTGAAAGTATAGTTCTACCTCTTCTAACAAATTCCTAATCTCCCTCCAGAGTTTGATTACCATTGCATCTTCACTTACCTTTATGGGTATCAGTGACCCATATTCTGGGTTAGAGCACAGGCTAGAATGGTAAAGACTACAAATCCCAGACTCCTTTGCACCTAGTACTTTGCTTATGGCTGGGAATTTCCCAGCCCAGTGCTTTCTTAAAGAAACTGGAAGAGGAAGGTCCTTTCACAAACATAAATATGGAGGCATTTCATTTCACTCTGGTCTCCCGCTGTAAAGCAGATCCTTGTTTTGTAGATGTTGACAAATAGGCAGCAGTGGTAGAATTTCTGCTGAAACAGCCCTGTGGTTATTGGGCATTTTTCAGGCTAAGAAGGGACACCAAGAAAGGAGCTTCAAGGTGGGTGAGAGAACAGTCTGGTCAGCTGAACCAGGAAGTCTGGAGGGCCCATAATGTGGTTATGAAATAACCTAGGTAACGAATGATCAATAGAAAAAGACAGTTAATAACCAACAGGAAAGGGCAGTGCTTCCTGGAGGTACAGACAGGCCAGTGACAGACCTGCAGCCAATTTCAAACCCACAGGGTATTTGTACCCAGGCGGCCTTCGTGCCTCCCTCTCTGTCTTCTTCATGAGAGGGACCCAATTCCAACCCTCCTTGAAAGTCTAAACTTTCGCTTTCTTGGTCTCTCTTTGTTATGCTGAAACTTGTGTAGGGTACTTTTGCTTTCTGTCCACACTGCCTGTGCTGTTCCCGTTTTATTTTCAGTTTCTGCTCACTTTTGCTTTCCATTACCCCATGCCTGGGTTGAACTTTCTAGCTCAGCCAGTCAATCAAACCAGACAAGTGGGTTCAGGGAACCGGGAACCCCTCCCAGCCCTCAACACCGGCCTCCGTTGGGTGTATGATTTCCAAATTGAAATGTCCTGAAATAAAACAATTTGGACTTAAACTAGTTGGAGTGGACTGAACAGGAATCTGAAACTAAAACAAACAAACAACAAAGAACACCTGATTAATAGTATAGAAAATCGAAAAAGAAGTTTATTTCCATATGCTTGAATTCTGTCATTTATCTGGATGATAAATTCCATAGTTAATTGAAAGCAATGTTACCATCTCTTGGTGGAAGGGAATAGAACTTCGTTTTTTATAATTTTTCCTTTTTGTTTTTTCCAGAAACTTTATCAGTTGCCATCCTAGTGTGTGAATCAGCTGTTATTTCAAGTATCCCTGGTCATCACGTTTGTGACAGCAATTTCAAGTGTGATGTGCTGGACTTGGAGTGAGACATTTTTTACAAACATATGACTGACATCACAGGAGCAGCTCTATCTCATTAAATTATTTGCCGTTTGGGAATTAGTGAGCTTGAGAAATATTCAAATTAAACTCATGTGCTTTTTAAGGACAGCTAATTGGGAGCTGGGTTTCCATTGAATTACTCTGCATCTCAATGCCTCTGTCTTGGCCAAGTTAATGTGAACTCCCTTAGGCCACAATAAATAAAAAGTAGTAGACCTGCTTTCTCCTCTAAAAGGAGAATGGAGTTTCTGTGCTCCTGTTCTCCCTGAGTCATTCTCTGGACATCCTCCCTACATCAATATTTCCTAAACTTATCTTTTTTTTAGAATATTCCCTAAGTGCCTTCTCATTCCATAAAGGTTTATTTTAAATAAAATTACATATGTACATTTCTTTCCTTCAAACTCTTGCAATTTTACCGAACTCTTTAAAGGTGCAAATAACTAATACCAAATACTGACCAATGTTAAAATAAAATATTATGATGCACCATGTACACATATTCTGTGCCAGCCACTCCATATTCAAAACCAGTCATCAGGTGCAGTATTTTATGTTTTGCTGAAACAGAGGCAAAACTCTGTCGAGTTGCCTTTAATTGATCTTGTGAGAAGTCATCATGAGATTCCAGATATGTAGCCACTTCCTACAGATTATGCCAGTCCTTTTCAAATATTCTTGAGTCATCATTAGGAAGCTCGTTGTTAACACAGGCTTATACTTTGACAATCTCTGAGATCAAAAGTCGTTGTACTAGGTGAGGGAGGGGCAACCGCCCTTGGCCTTTTTATGATATATGCCATCCCGGGCCCTTGAAATAAGGGAATTGAAATATTAACTACATTATTAACATCATGACAGTGAACTTTGATGACCTATGGAACTGAAGTCTATACTGATACAGGATGAGTGGTCATGAAACTAGATGAAACTCATGTTTCCCCAACATGTGGAACTGGTACCGTTTTTCTCCCCCATATGTAGCATATTGTGGTTTTATGAGAAGTTGTGGTGACACACAATTATCATAAAGATAACACCAGGAATGTATAGTAAGACTTACTTAGAAATTTCCAGTCTGATAACAGACAGAAAATAAATACATTATTCTTTATTGATTTTCTTTCCCAGATGTTTTCACTCTATAGCAGATAAAAAAAGGTCTTCAATAGTCAATACTTCCTTGGATATTTGCTTACTATTACTTCTTCAGATAGCAGTCTACTGAAATAATCTCATTAAATATAGAAAGGCTAATTTGTAACATTTTTCTTTTGGAGAATTATTCTTCTTCATTCCTGCCAGTTGCTAACTTTTCATTGCCTAACACTTTGAATAGGGCGCTCTGCAAAAAAGCACTTTTTAATTGACACTTTGAGGCCTCATTCAGTGTACTGTTTGAATGACTAGGGATAATAGAATGCTTTTCTTTTATAAAAATTTTGTCTTTGTGGAAGAGTCCATAGCTTGGCCTCAGATTTAATTTATCCATGTCATGTGTATACATTAGAAATATATGCCTTTTTTCAGTTAGGTATTCATGTCAAATGCATTAAACAAATTGTTTTTAATACACAGCTTTTTGAAAATAGATTGTTTCCCCTTGACCTAATTCAGACTTAGTAATGTATTTATAGTGTAAGGGGAGTGGCGCCAAGAGGTAGTTTTTTCAATATTAAAGGGTAGTTTTGTCAACATTGAAATATGAGGAAATCTTGGATGATCTGAGTAAGGAAACAGATTTTAAGCTCTGCATAGGGAAATGGCAGAAAACCTTACCATTTTAACTTGTTTTTAAGGAAAAAATATATGTAGAAGATTTAAACCATCTAGGACATAAATTTTATGTGTACCAGTAAGCAAATCAGAAACATATGGGTGATATTCTTCTTCATCCAAGAAAGGCTAAGAATCTAGAGTCCTAGATGGCTGATGAAACTTTTGTTTTTGAAATTTGATAGCTGGTGTAATAAAGTGACAAAATCTCTGGAATGCTAAAACCATTATTGATGAGATGCATTAGAATTATCCAGAGAAATAGAACTAATGGGATGTATTTGTGTATTTTCAAGGGCTGTCCAGAAAGTATCCAGCTGTGTAATATGAAAAATAGAGGCTTGTGGCTGGATAGCCCTCATAGATGTGGTTGTATATGTTTGTGTGTGTGTGTATGTATGTACATACACATGGGGGGAGAGAGAGAAAGGGAGCAGAGAGAGAAATAATATATAGAGAGTTGAAGGAAATAGATTTTAAAGAATTCTGTCATGTAATTGAGGACTCTGGAAAACCCCAATCTACAGGGCAGGCTGGCAGGTTGGAGACCCAAGAAAGAGTCACTGTTGTGGCTTGAGTCAAAAGGAAGTCTTTCAGCAGAATCCCTGTTTCTTGGATGACCTTAACTTTTCTTTTTTAAGTCCTTCAAAGTTTAGGCCCACCTAAATTATGGAAGGTAATCTGCTTTACTCAATGTCTACTGACTTAAATGTTAATCAAATATAAAAATATCTCCCCAGGGACATCTAGACTACTTTTTAACCAGTTATGTGAGACTGTGGCCTTGCCATGCTGACACATAAGACTGGAATTACATATGTCATTAGCGGTCTCTGCTCACCAAGAATTAAAATTATTTCACCAATCTCTTCAATTTAGACATCATCATGTATCAAATTTAGGGCAAGATGAATATCCTTTCACTTCTTAGCCCTCTTAAAAATTATATAATTTTGCAATTGCCACAGAAGTCTTCTTCATAAGGTTTTTCCCCAGGCCAATATCTTCAAGTGTTTTTAATATGCTTTCTTTGAAGATTTTTATCATTTCATGCCTTAAATTTAGGTCTTTTATCCATCTTGAATCAATTTTTGTGAGTGAAGAAAGGTGCGAGTACAGTTTCACACTTTTTCATGTGGATATCCAGTTCTCCCAGCACCATTTATTAAATAGGGATTCTTTCCCCCAGTGTATGTTCTTATTTGGTTTATTGAAGATTAGGTGGTTGTTAAGATGTTAGTTTCATCTCATGGTTTCTATTCCATTCTGAAGGTCTATGTCTCTATTTTTTTTGCCAGTACCAAGCTGTCTTGACCACTATGGCCTTATAGTATAGCCTAAAGTCAGGTAGGCTGATGTCCCTGGCTTTGTTTTTATTACTAAGAACTACCTTAGCTATATGGAGTTTTTTCTGGTTCCATACAAAATGAAGAATTATTTCTTCCAAGTCTTGCAAGTACGATGTTGGTATTTTAATAGGGATGGCATTAAATCTGTATATTGCTTTGGATAGTATAAACATTTTAACAGTGTTGATTGTTCCCAGCCATGAGCATGGTATGTTCTTCCATTTAATATCCTCTGCTATTTCTTTTTTAGTGTTTCATAATTTTCTTTATAGAAGTCCTTCACCTCTTTTGTTAGGTATATTCCTAGGCATTTCATTTTCTTTGAAGCTATGGTGAAGAGGTGGCAATTGCAATAATAACAAAAATAAAAAAAATGGGACTTAATTAAACTGAAAAGTTTCTGTACAGCTAAGGAGACAACAACTAAAGCAAATAGACAACCTACACAATGGGAAAGGATAGTTGCATATTTTGAATCAGACAAAAGCTTGATAAGTAGGATCTATAGAGAATTCAAATTAATCGACAAGAAAAAAGTTAACAATTCCATATATCAATGGTCAAGAGAGATAATTAGAACCTTCTCTAAAGAGGACAGATGAATGGCCTACAAACATGAAAAAGTGCCCATCATCCCTAATTAGTAAAGAAATGCAAATAAAAACCACCCTGACATATCATCTAACCCCAGAGGAAATGGTCCACATCACAAAATCTCAAAACTGCAGATGCTGCTGTGGATGTGGAGAGAAGGGAACACTTTTACACTGCTGGTGGGACTGCAGACTAATAAGGCCGTTTTGGAAGGAAGTATGGAGAACCCTCAAAGAACTCAAGCTAGATCTCCCATTTGATCCTGAAATCCCATTACTGGGCATGGAACCAGAAGGAAAAAAATCCTTTTACCTTAAGGACACTCACACTAGACTATTTATTGCAGCTCAATTTACAATTGCCAACATGTGGAAACAGCCTAAATGCCCACCAACCCAGGAATGGATTAACAAGCTGTGGTATATGTATACCATGGAATACTATCCAGCCATTAAAAAGATGGTGACTTTACATCTTTTATATTAACTTGGATGGATGTGGAACACATTATTCTTAGTAAAGTATCACAAAAATGGAGAAGCAAGAATACTATGTCCTCAATTCTAATATGAGGACAATTAATGACCTAGTACATGGTGGCAGGTAGGGGAAGGGGAAGAGAGAAAAAGAGAGAGGGAAGGAGGGGGTGGGAGAAAGGAAGAGGAGAGAGAGGAAAGGAGGTGGGGGGTAGGGGAAGGGAAGACTAGGGAGAGGGAAGGAGGAGGGTGGAGGGGTCTTCGTGTGTGACACACCTTTAGGGGCAGGACCACAATTATAAGAGAGACTTTACCTAACAAATGCAATCAATTTAGCCTGCTTCTTTGTACCCTCAATGAATCCCCAAATATATATACATATTTTAATTTAATACATATACATATAATTATATATATATTATATATATATATAATATATATACATATTTTAATTTTCAATTTTAATGTTCTTTTATTTCCAATACTCTGTTTCTCCATGTTGTTTTTATCTCCCCAGCTTTTGCACTCACAGCACACCAACGTGTGCCAACTTTCTAGATTTAATTACTTTTCATAAACAGGGGAGATATAATCTCATAATCAATTCAATGACTTTAAGTATCTGGTACCAGTTGACTTCTATCCCACAGGAATCCCACTCCCATCCTTTGTTTCCAACCTCATTAAGATAATTTTTCAAGTATATTTCTGTGTGTGTGTGTGTGTGAGAGAGAGAGAGAGAAACACAGAGAGAGCGAGAGACAGAAAGAGAGAATCAGTTCTCTTCAGATGAAATGCATTTATTTTTCCATCTAATATTTCTAAAGCAGATGACAGAAATCTCCAAAGCACCATGAAGGTGAAATAATTACATATGTGAATATCAAAGTATTACAGAACTAATTAGTAGTCTTCCAAGTGGAGACAATTGTAGGCAGAGGTAAAAACTCAGGAAACCAGGATGAAGGAGCTTAGAATAGTTACATGTTGTAATCGTTCCGAAGACAGTTCTCTGTGAAATAAGACAGATGTCCCTGCTTTCCTTGTTCTTTCATGAATGTGCATCGCTGTCTGAAAGGAGACACTGTGCTGGAAAGCAAGGGCTTCTGAGCTTACCCAGGCAATCCAAGTGCCTCCATTCTGCGCAACATCCACTGACCATGAGCCCCTTGCGTCAAATATTTAGGAAAATACTAGCTTTCATATTTTGAGACAGCACATTTTACTACTCCTTTTGCCTCAGAAAATGCGTTACAATGTCTGAGTAGGATCCTCCTGTTATAGAACATAATAGTTTTCTACCTAGACGTGTCTCATATGGAAACTGATAATAGTTGATTTTTTTTATTAATCATGTTACATTCTCCAAACTACTGTTCAAGTGTTTTTACAAAGCCACTAAAGCCTCAGAGCAAAAGGAACACAGAGTTGTCAAGGTACGTTCCTGGGCAAATGGCCAGAGGGGCAACAGGGTAACCCCAGCCAGACAGATTTTGACGACATGTGACATCAGAGACCATCTACCCTCCCTTTCTCTGTACTTAGCTCATTTTCTAGTCATTGCCTGACATTTCCTATGTGTTCCTCCCACATTGACCTACATTTGGCCCAAAGCCTTCTAAGCAGGTCCTCTAGGCTCTAGTAAAAATATTTTTCCCTTCACTCATGAGATGAACTTTACTCCCCAGCTATGAGTTCATAATTCTGGCGTGTAATTCCATTCCTTGGGAATCACGATGCTGTTTACTGAGACCATCTGCCCAGTCCATTGTTCACATCTTAGATCTTTCTTCCTTAAGTCCTAACTCGCGGGAAGACAATGTGATAACAGCACCATCTGTGCTCTTCCATCTTCTGGCTGAAGAAGGTACAGTTGTTAAGGTGTTATTTATCTCAGCAGGGGTCGGATATAGCCATGTCCTTCAGGAAGATGACACAAGCTCTGACTGGCTGTCATCCAAATTCAGTCATTTCAGTTAAGCATGAAAAAGAAATCACCAAGCACCATCTCCAGTTTCTTTCTCCAAGGCTCAGATTGTTTTGAAGTACTTTGTGCTTTGTTCCTTGGAATTCTTTCTGGAAGTTGAGAAGCATTGTGCCCTGTTTTTTTGTTGTTGTTTGGTTGGTTGGTTTTTTGTTTGTTTTGTTTCCTTTTGTTTGTTTGTTTGTTTGTTTTTGGTACCTGGAGCCCAGAGCCCAGTCTTTTGCAGTGTTGGTCAACTTAAATTTCTGATTTTCAAATGGTGTGCCATGATTTTCACATCTTAGATGTGCCATAAAAAATTTTAAGGATCATTAATTAATTTTTGAAAGAAGTTCAAAGCAGAGTAAGTATATTCTTTTTTGTACTCTTTTTGTTTTTGATCATCCTAATTTGGTTCCCACAGAAGTTTCACACAATAGGTTCAAGTGTGCAGTAGTATAAAAAAAAAGTTGAAAAACACTGACCTAAAGCAATTATCTTTCCCGTTTCTTCATTTTTGTTCCCCACATATCGTCTATCAACCGTGTGACATAAAGGATAGTAAATCGGGCTAGAATCCAGGTGTTCTGAATTTAGTTATAACACTGGAAACAACATTGCCCATTAAACTATCCTTTGGACTCTATTTCCACATCTGAAAAACTAGTGTAATGGGATGGTAATTATATAGCATCAGAGCATCAGTTGACTTTCAGTAGGAATTTATCTTTTCTCTTTTGTCTAAGCAAGATATGAAATGACATTTTGAAAAATGTTCACTGAATTTTAAAAAGAAAACATTGTTTTTTGTTTACTTTGTCTTTTTAAGAAGGATAGAATTTCACTGTAATGTTAAAGTAAATTGTATGTTCCCTATAAACATTTAGATGTTACAATAATGTCATTCATTTAAAACCCTTCAAGACCTACCATGTGGGTGATATTTAAGGATCATTGTTCTAAAGCAATAACATAGAATGAGTTACTGAGCTATCCCCAGCCTGCATTGGTGACAAATGTAATTGTACATAAATGTTTTATATGATGCACAGGCATGAGTATTTGATGAGTACATGGCATTAAATCCAAACTTATCTATGATTGCTCTTCTGTGTAAGGATTTTATACAGATTAAACATTTCTCATTCCTCTTCCCTGAGATTTTCATTGTAAATATATTCCATTTATAAAAAGTCTCATTAATTTCATATGCTTGTGGTTTTACTATTTTCCTTATTAAAGAAATGTACCACTTCCTCATTATAATAACACTTTAATTCCAAAATTATCATATGAAGGATTTGAAATGGTGGTGGACTTTCTCGAAACGTTTTGCTTTACGCAATACAGACTTGCTTTCTAAGAGAATTGAATAGTAAAATGCCATGATATTTACATACCACTCATTTGCTCAGGATAGAATTTACTTTGTTTTTATTATTACATACTTTTTGAATGTATAATATATTCCAGGCACCGTCATAGGCACTGGAAATGTAAAGAAAAAAGGTATAATTCCTTTCTTCCCATACCTTACTGTTCGTGTGGGAGAAAGATTGATCAGGGCCAGATGGTGGAACATTTGTATATACTTACACTCTTTTCGGGTCCCCATATGCAAATAAAATGAAGGTAATGAAATAAATTCACAACTAAGAGCGTGGGAAGGGGGCCCATCAGTGAATGACTGTTTTAACGCATTTCTAGCAGTCAAGAAGAAATGGATGGGTGAGTCATTGATCAAAGAACAGAAAGACACAATGTAGAACACTTGCAGCAGAAGTTGTAGCTGATGAGAAACAGACTTCTCCAACAGAAGCCAAAGAGACTGAGACTGAGAGATGGTGGTGTGTGGGTGAGCGGCGGGGAAAAGGACTCTAAGAAGATTATGAATGGAACATTTACTTGATGAAAGTAAATCACCATACCTCTTTCGATAACCCCCATGGTCAGTCCTCAACAGTGAGGCACTTTAGCCCAGGAATACACACAAATTTGACAAAGCTACCTCGGAGAAACAGGGAGCTTAGCTTAAGTAATGAAGACCTACAGTGAAATCTCCCTGTCGTGCTATGTCCATCACAAGAGCCACCTCCATAATTTGTCACTTTAAATCACTTTCTGCTGAACGCAGTCTTTCCATCGCTCTTTTTAATCCCTTATTGTAAAGGGTGGATTGGCTACCGTGCCTCACCAGAGGTTCGTGGAAGCAGAGCAACATGAAAAAGAATGACGAAGAAAAACGAGTGAAAAATAACCACAGGGAAGTTCACGATTTAGGACACCAAAAGATTACCAAAACATCTCCTCAGGTGAATATGAGAAGTTTTGGCCATACAAACTGATTAACAGAATGCTAAAAATAAGTAAATAAGCGATCGAATAAAGAGAGAGGAGGAAACAAAGAAGGGTGGTAATGAGAAGAAAGAAAAAAAATCTTGGAAATTAGTCATTACCAAAATAATTAATAGGAAAGTTGACAAGTAAATATAAAATCAGGTGCTCATTCAACAAAACTACAGTAAAAATAAAGTAATAGACAAGAGTAAAGACCGATTCGGGACAGCTAACACTTACTAAAGAACTTATTAGAAAGGGCATGAAGAGAACAGAAGTGATGTGATCAAAATTAAAAGTACTAATTTTTTTTCAAAGCTAAAGAGTAAAACAAACCTAATTTAAACATTTCCCATATATTATGCCTCAAAATATCTAGACATACTGTTATGAAATATAAGGGAAACAAAAATCGTAAAAACACCTATAAATGACGCATGATCAGACGATCATTCACATGGAAATGAAGCAATGCTTTCAAATATCTTTGGGGAAATAACTTTTGGTGTAGGCTTACATATTCAGGCATAGTTTCACTAAAACTTTAAAAGTAAATGAAATATTTTTTTTTTTTTT
>CAUYRH010101762.1:0-26247 GCA_963574655.1 Perodicticus potto | reverse complement strand
TCTTTTTGTTTGTTTTTTGAGACAGAGGCTCAAGCTGTCACCCTGGATAGAGTGCTGTGGCATCACAGCTCACAGCAACCTCCAATTCCTGGGCTCAAGCGAGTCTCCTGCCTCCGCCTCCCAAGTAGCTGGGACTACAGGTGCCCGACACAACGCCCGGCCATTTTTTGGTTGCAACGCCCGGCCATTTTTTGGTCATTGTTGTTTGGCGGGCCTGGGCTGGATTTGAACCCGCCAGCTCAGGTGTACGTGGCTGGCGCCTTATCCCGTTGAGCCACAGGCGCCGAGCCCATAATAATCTTTAAATACGAGACTAAAGCCTTCTAAAATGCAGCCGATGTTGGATTGCTGCGTCACTGGAGTTCCTGACTGCCCAGCGAGGCTCTTCTAAGAGAATCACGTGGCCTGTGCCCCTGCCCGCCTCTTAGTAAATAATGAACCCACGGAACCGGGGCCTGTCACGTCTCGTTCTCCGTCCCCTCTCCAGGGCCTGCTCCATGCCTGGTACATAGTCGGCTTCACTAGATATTGGTTGAAATACCGCACATACATTTCAGCTAAACTGGGTTTCTGTCCGTTCTCGGACCCTTGCAGGCCCCTTGCCTAGCCCAGTTTTTCCACCAGTGTGACTTTTTCCTTTGCTTCACCTTGTTCATATCCTTTTCAACCCGAGACGGGTTTGAAAGTCCCCCATTCCCTTCCTCCTCTCGCACTGTGGTGATTTGTGCCCGCTGTCCCCCCACCCGTGCTGCCTTGTGTAAAATATCCTCTGCTCCATTTGCATCACAGAGAACGTGCGCGGCCGAAGTCCCACGCCGGACAGAAAGGGCCCTTTATCTCTCGTGCAGTGCTTCCCTTCGGGTCTTACGGAAAGCAAATAGCCGGTAAACACAGAAGGACGTAAGTGTCAGACTTAGGAAGTTAATGGTTACTGAGTTTGATTGAATTCTCTGTTAGCGGGGAGAGCGTTCGGTCTGTTCCTGTTTGAGGAGTCCTGTGATGTACTGACTTGTGCTTGGACTTCTCAGGCAGGAATTGTGTACGGTGTGTACGTAATGACTTTTTGGCCAGTGGAGTCAAAGTTTATTTTATCTTTCTAATATATGCATTTGAGCTGCAAATTTCTCTCTGAGCATGGCTTGAGGGGCACCCCACAAGTTTTGATATGCCATAGACTCTTGCATCACAGCTCACAGCAACCTCCAACTTCTGGGCTCAAGCGAGTCTCCTGCCTCAGCCTCCCAAGTAGCTGGAACTACAGGCGCCCGCCACAATGCCCAACTATTTTTTGGTTGCAGCCGTTATTGTTGTCCGGCAGGCCTGGGCTGGATTCGAACCCTCCAGCTCAGGTGTATGTGGCTGGCGCCTTAACTGCTTGAGCCACAGGTGCCAAGCCATTAATCAGAGCATTCTAAAAATTACATCGTTGGCCAGATGGGGTGGCTCATACCTGTAATCCTAGCACTTGGGAGGCCAAGGTGGGTGGATCCCCGGAGCTCAGGAGTTTGAGACCAGCCTGAGCAAAGTGAGACCTCTGTCTCTGATAAAAATAGAAAGGCGATGCACCTGTAATCCGGGAAGCTGAGAGGCAAGGATCCGTTAAGCCCAAGAGTTGGAGGTTGCTGTGAGCTGTGATGCCAGAGCACTCTCCAACTGGGGCGACTCTGTCTCCACAAAAAGAAGTTACATTGTAATTTTTCATTTTATCAGGAATTAGGAAATACATTATTTTCTAATCCATTGGTAATCTGAGAGTTATCTTTTTATTGATTTTTGCTTAAATTCTCTGGTCAAAATACACATTCTATGTTCCATCAATCCTTGAAATTTTATCAAGACTTGTTTTATGGTAAAGCTTAGGGTCATTTTTGGTAAATGCACCATATGCTCTTCAAAAGTAGGTGAAATGTGTATTTGTTACTTACAGTGTGCTGTGTGTCAATAAGTCAGATTCGTTAATACTGTTCAGAACTTCTAAAATCTTTGTGAGTTTTTTTATTTGGTCTGCTTATTCTTTTGCTTCAAACTATTTGACGAAATTCCAACTTTGCAGAATTGTCCCTTTCTATTAATTTTTGTTTTACATATTTTTCATCTCCTGTATGAAATATATCTTTCCTGTTGGGGGCTTTCTCTTTAAAACATTCCTAGTGACACCTTTTGCATTAAACACTGCTGTGTATGATATGAATAGGGTTTCACTCCTTTTTTGTGTGGTTGGTAATATAGGGTATAACTTTTGCTTTCAGCAGTTTTCAGCTTTTCAATATCTTATATTTAAGATACATTACTTGTTAAACCAGTTTATAGGTTTTTTTTTAGACAGTCTAATACATACAGTAGAACCTCTGTAAGTTGACCAGCCAAGGGCCTGTAACAAATTGGTCAACACACGTAGGTGGTCAACATAAGGAACTGGGCCTATTGTAGTGATAGTACACGTCCAGTCCATGAAAATTAGGTCAACTTAAGGAGGTGGTCAGTGTGGGACGGTGGTCAGCTAGGGAGGTTTGCCCATGTATTTTTGTTATACCATACAAAATAATAATTTTTTTTTTTGTAAAGACAGAGTCTCACTTTATCGCCCTCAGTAGAGTGCTGTGGCATCACAGCTCACAGCAACTCCAACTCGTGAGCTTAGGGGTTTCTCTTGCCTCAGCCTCCCGCATAGCTGGGACTACAGGTGCCCACCATAATGCCCGGCTATTTTTTTTTTTGTTTCAGTTTGACCGGGGCGGGTTTGAACCTAACACTCTCAGTATATGGGGCTGGCGCCCTGCCCACTGAGTCACAGGCTCCACCCTAGATTCTTTTTTTGAGTCTACATTTGTTTAGTTTTTTTTTTTTTTTTTTTTAATTTTTAGATACTCAGTTCTGCAGATTTTTTTTTGCAGTTTTTTTTTTTTTTTTTTTGCTGGGGGTGGTTTTGAACCCACCACCTTCAGCATATGGGGGCAGTGCCCTAAACCTTTGAGCCATAGGCGCTGCCCAGTTCTGCAGATTTTTGATCCTTGGGTAATTTGAATTCAGAAGAATTTTTAGAATGAGTCTGATGATTATACACTCAGCAGAGGCCTCTTTGCTTTCTAAATAATGAAGATTTCTGGAATTACGCCGCTGGTATTCCGTTGCTGGGGTAAGGTTGTAAACTATTATTCTACAGGAAAGAGTTTCTTAGAGTTTTCATGTTTTACAAAAATTCTCACAACCCCACACAAAAGTAACTATTCTTTAATTCACTCAAGCTGCAGGCTATCCTTAAAACCACAGACTCCTCAAAATAATTCTGTGGCACCAGAAATTGATGGTTCATCTCTTAAATAGTTCAATACTTTTGATGACTATAAGAGAAATCAGAGCTACTACTGTCCCATTTAAAAATAAACTGTGAGATTTAAAAAAAATGGATGTGGCTTTCATATGAAGGCTAAAACCCAGTTAGAGCATTCCATTTTTAAACAGTGCCTTCTATTTTTCCGTGCTCGGCATCTTTGCTAAGACTGTTAAGGCTGTGCTTCCTCTCTGAAAGATGGGATTGCATTTAGAGAAGGAAGGAGATTGTAAAATCGGAATTCCCATAATTTATTCGGAAAACTAACGCAGAGTTTGGGGTAGGAAGAGATCTGGTTGTTACTGCTTAACACATAAGCTTCAAGGCAAGTTTGTAGGCCAGTTACTCTTAGCATTCAAATGTGACGGCAACTAAGCCCATTCGTTACCAGGTTCTTAGATCGCTGGAGCCAATCATAATTAGGAAGACTTGAACACACGTTTAAAACAGAACAGAACAAAACAAAAACTCATGTTCCCTGAGTCCGACAAAAATGCAGGACCCTCTATGGGAAGTATGAACATCTGTCTAAAACTATTACCCAACCAAGGGACCAGGCTGGGGGTTAATAAAAATAGATGGAGTCTTAATCATCTGGGTTTTAATCCCAGGTTTGCCACACTGGGCAAGTTCTGCTCATAGCTTAGTGTCCTCATTGGTCAAATGGGAGCAGTCAGAGTATCTCCAGAGGGATGGTGGTCTTGGTCCCACGAGCCAACCCATACTCAGCGCTCACAGCACTGTGCCAGGGCGATCACAATCACCAGATTCAGATTGGCTACTATTTTTACAATTGTGAAGGTGAATCACATGAACATGACATTGACATACATTAATAATTGTCAAATGCCAGCGGTTTCCCATGGTTTAATGTATCATCATCATAATCTTCCTCAAGACACCAAGAAGATGCAGCTGACTGTGACGGAAGTCACCGTGGCCCTGGAGCCATCCAGCTCTGGGCCTCCTGTTGGTGCCACCACCAGACAAACACCAGCAAGGGCGATAGCAGACATGCCTCACTCCCAACCCAGCCTCCTGCAGCAGACCCCTCCTCTCATTTAAGACACTGCCCTCGCTCCATTTCTCCACAGTTCATTTCTTCATTGCCTGGCTACTGGTATATCAAAGCAATGGGACTAAAGAGAAATTTCATAGCTCCTGACCCACAGCCAGGAGCACCCAGGAGCAAAGAATGAACGCGACATAATGAAGTCTCATCATTTTTTTCTCTAGAAAATCTAACTTTCAATGAAATTGAGGAGGTGGGCAGGGAAGGAAACAGCCAGGGTGAGAAGGCCAAGGCATGGTGACTGGAGTATATTTGACGGCCTGGGATTCTGTATTAAATAAGATCATTTCAACAAATGCACGTACATGTGTATTTAATGAGCACATGTGGTGCTCAGGATAGTGCAAAGTCACCGAAACAAGAACCACTGGCAATGGCTTTTTAAAGGAATCATGTATGTTTGGGGGGGCTTATGCTGTTTTGTCTGTTTGCTGCATTCTGGGATCATGGGGACAGGGAAAGAAATGCCATTCTCTAACCACTAAAAATAAATACTGGTGTTATATTCTGTTGCCTCCACAATGAATAAAACAGGCACATGGGTTTATAATATCAATTCACAGGGCTCTTTCTGCTCCAGTGAACTGTTACTGAATGGTTCAGAACAAAGCTACAGGCAACTCGGACAAAGCTCCTCTAACAGGGTTGACATTAGGCTCAGCCTGATAAGACCACATCAGAGAGACTCTCATTCTGCAGACTCTGAGATCACAGCAGCCCGAGACGGACAGGTCCTCCAGCTCCCAGAACCCGATCACAGGCCTGCTCTGCTGCTCTGGCTTACAGCAACAGCGCAGCCCGGGGTTATCAGGTGAAGGTGGAGGTCAAGGCAATCCTGCCTTTGCAATTTGTTTAGACATGAAGCAAAGCTCAGCCCGAGAGACAGGTGGGGGGAAGGATTGAGCAGAAGGGTGTGGAAGGAAAAGAAGAAAAGTTTATTTTGGATAAAACATGCCATGATTCACGTGTAAAGATGGTAAGCACTTCCGAAACCCTCTGTTTAGAACCACAGTTCTCAGCTGGGAGCTATTTTGACCTTCCCCCATCCCTTGAGGACAATGTTCGGAAACATTTTTGGTTGTCACAACAGAATGGGGGGAGGAGGTAGCTGGTACAGGCATCACGTGGGCAGAGGCCACAGATGCTCAGCATCCCCCCAACTCACAGGATGGCCACCTACACAGAATTATACTATCCAGCCCAAATGTCAATGGTGGACAAAGCCGCTGTGAGAGGTAACGGCCTGGCTCGCCCATCTAAACCAAGATAAAGCCACATTAAATTAGATTATCAAGTCAGTTATCAGCAACAGCGATTGCAATGCCCAGTACAATCGATGGGCACAGTCTGGAGAGGCGAAAGTGTCAGGAATAAGTTACTTCTCCTCAGCAGATCAAACAGATCATTATAATGTAAGGGTATTTATGGGATCTTTTTAGAGATGCACCGTTTCCCCCATTCATCTCAACACAGTGACTGTTCTGAATGGTTTACTGTGCCCAGACACATTTTAAGCTTTTTTTTTTTCTTAAATTTCAAAATGAATACAGTCACTGTGTTAAAATTTCCTCTGCTTTACTGTCATCTACAAGTCAACACAAAGAAGCACGATTTATCTCACTAAACATAGTGGGGAGAAAAAAAAATCTAAATAATTTGAGTGCCTGCCTCAATTAACTTGAGATGTTTATTATTTGCAGGAAGGTCATTAAGAGGCGGATGCTACAAATGCTATAATTCAAAGCCTGTGTATGTTCTGACACCCAAGATAGCCAGAGAGTTTTTCCCAATTTTAGTGTATGTGCTGCTGAAGTAAGCACAGCCGGAGAGTTTTTTGCTTAATCAACCTTCCTATGTACTCCCTAAGGCAGCCGGCATCCCACTGTCCAAAAGGTTCCCAAATTTATTTATTTATTTATTTATCTATCTATTTATTTATTCATTATTTATTTATTTTCTGGAAAGGGCCAGAGAGTAACTATATTAGGTGTTGCAGGCCACACAATCGGCTGCACTTATTCAATCCTGCTGTTGCAACAGAAAAGCAGCCACTGACGATTTATAAACAAATGTGCATGGCTGTGATCCAATAAAAGCATTCGGGAAAAGAGTCTGCAGGCCACATTTGGCCTGAGGGCCACCGTCTGCCCATCCTCTGGTGAAATACAAAAACTCGCACAACACCGGAGCATAGCTGAAGAGACTGGATTTTCGAGGACGTAGAAGGCACTTTGAAAACTTAAGTTGGCTCTAGACACGTCGATTGGCATGATGCTCTGGTGAGTCTTACCAGCAATTAACACAATGGGTACGTCGGCATATTTCGGCTGCTGTTACATGCAGCTATTCTTTATTTCTTCTAAATGTTCTTGCATTTCTTAGGAAAATGAATACATGAAACACAAACTGAGGCCCCACCATGCCACCTACCAGGGACCATAGCAGCCTCTGAGTATGGAAAAAGTGACCGATAATAACCATACCTGCCACAGAGTAATTTTATCAGCATCATATTTGTGTGTGTGTGAGATGCTTCCTGCACCACACACACAGACACACCCCATACTGATCCCCTGAAGACGAAATTCCACGTTTCCCATTACTTTATTTCCAGTCTCTCTAGCAGCAGCAGAGTTGAAATAGACGTAGTAGGCAGAGTAATGTCTTTTTCCTAAAGATGCCCATATGCTAATCCCCACATTATCTGGCAAAAGGGACTGTTGTAGCTATGAGTAAACTTAAGTTCTTGAGATGGGTAGCTAGATTATCCCGGATTATCTGAGTGGGCCAGTCGGGTCTGTAACAGACAGGAACAGAGGTCGAATCAGAGAGGGAGGGAGAGATTTTAACATGCTGTCCTGAAGGTCTTGCAGATAGAGGAAGCGGCCATAGGGCAGGGGATGCAGGTGGCCTCTACTGGCTGGAGAGGCAGGGAATTAATTCCGCACTGGAGCCACCAGAAGAGACAGCCCTGTAGATACCTTGATTTTAGCCACTTCAAAATGTCTGCCACTAGAATTGTAAGAAAGTAAATTTGTAATCATTTTACCACCATACATTGGCACCAGAATGTTTAACGAAGCTTGATTGACAGTTGTCAAGATGTGAAAGCAACCCAAATGCCCATCGACCCATGAATGGATCAACAAACAGTGGTATACGTGCACCGTTGAGGACGATTCAGCCATAAGAAAGATGGAGACGTTACATCTTTTATGTTTACCTGGACGGAGCTGAAACACATTCTTCTTAGTAAAACGTCACACGAATGGGAAAAAAAAATCTAATGTACTCAATACTAATATGGATGCAATATATAAACAATTAAATGCCCACGCGGGGGGGGGGGGTAACACAAATATAGTCTAGCAAAGGAGAGGGAGGGGGGAGAGAGAGCCGAAAGGGCAATTGGTGGGATCCCACCTAATGTGCACAATCTGAGGGTGATGAGCCAGACCCCAGGGTGAAGGGCTCAACTACAACTTGAACTTAACCTTAGAAATGAAAACAATGTCACCTAAACATTTGCACCCTCATATGAATTTGAAATATTAAAAAAAGAAAGTAAATTTATATTGTTTCATTTTTTACAGTAATGCAATCGTGGGGTACAATGTGCTGGTTTCATATACAATATGAAATATTTTCCTTTTTTCCTTTTTTGTTTTGCAGTTTTTGGCCGGGGCTGGGTTTGAACCCTCCACCTCCAGTATATGGGGCCGGCACCCTACTCCTTTGAGCCACAGGTGCTGCCCAATCTGAAATATTTTCATCAAACTGTTTCACATAGCCTTCATGGCATTCTCTTAGTTATTTATATTCTGCATTTAGTAAGTTTCACCTGTACCGCTGGGTTTGAACCCACCACCTCTGGTATATGGGACTGGCGGCCTACCGCTTTGAGCCACAGGCGCTGCCCCTATATTGTTTTAAATCACAACATTTGCAGTCACTTGTTACAGAAGCAACAGAGAACTGACATCGGAGATACTGAGTAACAATTTACCACATGGCTGAAAGGCCACTTGGGGACACAGGAAATTTTGGAGGTAGGGAAACTCGGGATTCTGGAAAGTTGTTTTATTGTTTGTTTGTTTTTTCTCTTCTAAGTATTTTGCATCCTTCTCTAATTTACCGTCCACTCAAAAGCATGATTCAAAAATAGGTTTTCTTTTAGAAACTTACACCTACACTCTGGGTCACAGGTTACAACAAAGGAAGAGGCGATGGCCCCTGAAGAGATTGGACCCAAACGACACTCCCTTACTCAGTAGCCTGGGGACTCTAAGCAAGAAAAGCAAGCTCTCTGGGCCTCAGTTTTTCCCTGCCATGTATAACGCGGTGCAATAGTTCCACCCTCGACATTGTCACTGTCAGGATTAGAAACAGTAAGAACGATGTACGTGGCATACAGCAGGCCCACACAGCACACGGCCTCTCTGTTTTTATTCCTTTCAGGGGCGTCACCTTGCACAGCGATAACGTGTAGGTGTTCTGATTCAGATGAGCGTTTCTGTAACAACCTCAGTTTGTGTTTTGGAGAATGCAATGATCTTGCCAATACAGCCTTCCTCTCTAGAATGAGGTTTCTCACCTTTGGTCTTACTAACATTTGATCCTCTGTTGTGGGGTTTCTGCCCTGGGCCCTGGGCTGTTGAGCAGCACCCAGGTTCTACCCAGACGTCGATGCCATCCCTCCTCAACTCCCCAGCCGTGTTTCACAACATGGCCCAATGCGCCCTGAGGTCACAGTCACACCTGGCCGAGAACCACTGATCTAGTACTGTGACCTCATTGCTCCAGGTACAGAAGTGTGGGCAGGGGACAGGGAAACAGGTGTTAGAAGCCATTGCCTTTACTGACCAGACAAAACCCCCAGCAAAGAGAATTCTCTCTGTGTCATCTGGGGCGACTGTTTATTTGCTGGTAAAAATGAAGGCCGAGCTCGGTGCAGCTGGGGCCTGGGCGGGAGACCCACAGCAGCACAGCCTTGCTTGGTTTCCTTGTTCCAGCCTGAGAATGCGTGGCCAGACCCAAACACGCACCCGACTGTGTTGACTCAAGATGTGAGGCGTGAAGCGGACACGGGAGGCATGTTGAAATGCGCAAGGCAGAGGGCTGTTCCATCGGCATAACTCATTTAATTGCTGCCTTTGGAGCCGTTCGTCAGTTCCAGAGCAGCTGGGAACACACTTCGCCCAGAGCTCAGCTCTGCTCAATGTTCTCTGGCAACACCTGGTGGAACAGGGAAAAAACTGCACAGCGCGGTGGCGTGAGCTGCTGCCTCTCTGCTAATCTCATCTCAGTCAAAGCCTTTCTAACGGCAAAGTTCTTCTTGGGAGCGGGGCACCCGGGGCCCCACCTCTGGGCAGGCATCAGTGCTGTGCTGTGCTAATTTCTCCTGTTTCCCTTTCTACTTTATCAAGCAGAAAACAAACACTGCTGTATCGTCAAGAGCTTTCTTGCTAGGGTAAGGAAATAAATTGCAACTGCAGCCTCACTGGAGATCTTTCTCTAGGATATGCCCAGAAAGCTCTCTCAACAATCACGCTGCAAGCTAGCAAGCGTGCACTGCCCTGCTTTAAAAATGCACCTTTATGGGTTATTACCGTATCTGAAATGATGCCCGTCGTGGCTTGCAGAGTAGAATCATCTCTAGAGATGAGAAAAGGGGACCCACACCCACACATCTACTTACTGGGAATAAAATCCATGGACCCAGGGACTGCCACCCCCCATCAACCCATCCCTTATCCTGAGACACCGTACGGCCACATCTGCCCCAGTGAAACGCTAACCTACTGTGTATTTTACCTGATAAAGATGTGGCAGCAGAGAATCAGAGAATTTAAAAAGTGCGCTTGTTTTTTTATTTTTTAAAGCATTCTCCAAATCCACAGACTCAGTATGTATTTCTAAGGGTGGGAGCACAGCACATTTGAGAGATAGGCTGCCTTCTTGGTTTGGGTCCTGGCAACTCATGTGCAAATTATTTACATTCTTTTAGCCTTTATTTCTTCGACTGTAAAACAGAAACGATAATAGCATCTACCCACAGAGGTCACACATGCCAACTGCTTCACACGGCGCCTACCAGAAAATGTTAGTGGAAGCTGTAATTGCTCACCTCTAAGAAGCCAACAGTGGATGCCCCAAGTTTGAGGACCTGTCCCTGGTACGGCAGCGACCCGCAAGATGAAATTAAATAAATTCCTATCTCTTCATGTTTTTCTTGTCTATCAAAATGGAGCAAATACCACTTGCTCTTTAAAATGATTTAACTGAAAATATCATTGTTGGTATAAGAGAAGACTTGTTAATGATTCTGAAAAAGATCTAGTGATACGTAAACACAGGCATTATTTTATATATATATATGATGCTTATTCCATTTAAAATATGCATAGTCAATGTTGTCAAGTGATATATATATATATATATATATATTTTTTTTTTTTTTAGAAACCCCCAGAGAATTATTTGAGAGAGCTTTAAAAATATAAGCTTCAGTCACTGAGAAGGTCTTTTTTCTTTCTTTTTTTTTGCCGTTTTTTTTTTTTTGGCCGGGGCTGGGTTTGAACCCACCACCTCCAGCATATGGGGCCGGCGCCCTATTCCTTTGAGCCACAGGCACCATCGAGAAAGTCTTTTCTAGATGTTACTTCGACCCAGTAAAATGGGGAAGGGAGTTAACAAGAGGTCAGATGCACAAACGTCCAGACAAATGGCCAGTAGGTAATGAAAAGGTTCTTACCATCATCAATCATCAGGGAAATAAATGCAGATTAAAATCACAGAGGGACATCACCTCACACCCACGAGAAGGGCTAGTATTAAAAAGACAAAAGATAGCAAGTGCTGGCTAGGTTGTGGAGGAAAAGAAACCCTGTACACTGCTGGTAGAAATAAGAGCACATTCCATTACGGAAAACAGTATGAAGGTTCCTCCAAAAAATTAAAATCACCATTACACTATGGCCTGGCAATTCCACTTCTAGGGATTTACCCCAAGGAAATGGAATCAGATTAAGCGAGGTCTGTGCCACCATGTTCACTGCAGCCTTATTCACAGCAGCTGAGATACAGACACAGCCTGCATTTCCACGCACAGATGAATGGACAAGGACGATGTGTGTGTGTTCTGTTTCATGCGCCCTAAAAGGAAGGCAATCCTGCCAATGGCAATGGCATGGATGAATCTGGAGGACGTTATTTCAAAAGAAAATAATCCAGACACAGAAACCAAACCACTATATAATCTCACACGTGCGATCTGAAATAGTCAAGCTCACAGAAGTAGAGAGTCCAACATGGTTTCTAGGGGCCCCGGGGAGGAGGGAATGAGGAGATATCGGTCAAGGGGGTCAAAGTTTCAATAATGCAAGATGAATGAATTCTGGAGATGAATGCACAGGATGGTGACTACGATTAACAAAACTCAATTGTATATTTGGAATTTTCTAGATCTTCAGTGTTATCACAAATAAAGGATAACTGTATGCGGTAGCAGATACGTTAATTGGATTCAGTGTGGTGTGATAATTTCATAATGAGTACATCTATCAAAACGTTAAGGTATACACCTCACATACAGACAACTCCTACTTGCCAATTATACTTTAATAAAGCTTTGGGATAAAAAGAAATGGTCAGATAATCCGAGAAAAATATCAAGCTTCGTTTCATGCTAAAATTGATTCATGAATGCGGACCTCCAGGCTCACCATTTCCTTTGGGCACAGATCTGCAAATGTTCTGCACGGTTTCGGAAAATACCTCCAAGTCCCCTTCTGCTTCTGTGGACCCTGGCTTGTACCTTGGGTGGCATCAGATTAGAAATCTATCTATAATTACACTGTCTCTGCTGTTGATGGTGAGATCCAAAGTTACAACGTTCTACACAATGGGATTCTCAAACAGGGAGGCTCCCTTTTTCTCCAAGTTACATTATATGAAATATTTACCATTTTGTGTGCCAGTTAGGCTCATCTGAAATACTGTAATTAACAGAGGGGAGTCTCACATACTTAGCCCTAGAAGACACACATATTCAAATTATTCATAAGGATTTAGAAGCCAAGGAATATAACATCTTTCTATAACTGGAGTTCAGGCACTTTGAAGTTGGCTTCCCAACCTTGGCCCCCTAGGAGGAACAAGAATCTGTATTTTCTCCCATCCCTTGGTAGAAATTCTCAAATGCAGGAGGATGGATTATTATTATTTAACAAATTTTATTTAAGGCTACTTTTTAAAGATTTTTTTCAGTAGTATCAAAAGACAATGCCTTAATCTAAAATTATTAAAGATTGATAAATGAGGCTCAGGAACATACTTCCTATTTTTCACTTCAAAAGGAAATTATTAACCACCACTTTCAGGGCATTTAACGATGTCCAGGACTGAATAAGTTAGTTGATCCTCCCTTACAGGTTGGTCTTCAGACAAGCCTTGGTGAATTTTTAAAGATATTTTCAAAGGGTTGCTCATCACAACTAGAATTTTGAAACAGAGCATATATATTTTTCAATTTGGTAAAAATCCATTCTATATTTTATTGAAACCTTTACTTAGGATGCAGTTTGGCCCCACGAAATATGTCACTATGTATTTTTGAAATGCATTAAACAACGAAAATAAAATAATAACTTTTCAAAGGGAAGAAAAAGAAGATCCACTTGTGCATGCTTGATGAATTATTAACACATGATGTCTTTGTCTTTGAGAGTTAACCTCACTGAGATATGACATGAGCCAGGATATAAAATTTCTCAAGAGCCATTTTAACAGGACAATCGAGTTTCCTTTATGCAATCTGGAAACTCTTCAGGCCTCCTGTGCTAGGCTACAACATCTGAAAGGAGCTGGGCATGTTACATCTCCTGATTGTGCCAAATATGTCTGTTGAGTTGGTAACATTTTACAATGCATTTTATCATTATCTCACTGTCATCCTCAATTCTGGAGGCAAGCAGCAAAGATACTGTTTGACCTACTCTATAGATAATGAAATTCAGGTCCAAAGAAGTTAAACAATGAATTTGCCAATGACCAGAGCCGTACAGAGAATGAGCAGCAGTATCTACAGTCATGGCCCAGCTATTTGGATTCTAAACTATTTTCCTATCTAGTTTTCTGGGTGTTTTTTTTTCCCCTACCTTTCTAATCTGTCTGCCTGTCTATCAATATGTTTGCTAATCTCTGTAGTTATCTATCAATCCATCCACCTGTCTACGGCTTCACTGAAACATCTACCATGACTTTAAGGTGAGTTTGAAAGTTTATCAGGGAAAGGTCTAAAACAATTGCTAAATACTTACTCAGGTTACTTCCTTGAGAAAAGCGATGAGATCTGGATACTATTTAAAATTTAGAAATCTTCACCTTTTACTCTATATTTTTGCCTATTTTTGTATAGCTTGGCTTGTTTCACAGACAAAACAGACTCAGGCTAACTGCTGTGTGATTAAAAATAAATGCGCTGAAGATAAAAATTTTGAAAAATAACCTTATTAGGTAGCTCATTCTTCTAGATTTTCTAATACCATTCTATGTTCCCTCTATTCAGGCAAATTCTCCTGGGATGCCCTGGAGCTGTGTTTTGGATAAACCCTCTCAAATCAGCTGCACTGGGCCGGCTTTCATAACTTTGCCCTTCACATTCCTGGGTCTCAAGCACAGCTCCAAGGTTGGTAGGGCAACATATTAGAAATAAAATGCAATGGTCTTATGTGACACTCCAAATTTTGCTTCTTCAGCACTGAAGATCATCAACTGCCCTGCTTTCTGCTGTGACAGAAGATCCCCTAAATAAAACTGAATGGGCATGGGCACCAAGAGCCTCCTGGCTGCAGACTCCTCATCACATCGCCACCAGGCTGCTGGGAACTGAAATCAATTTTTAATTGACTGGATTATTGCAGGACTGTGGTTCATCCACTGCGCTTCGCTGAAGGATTTTCTGCCCCCAGCTCTGTGGACATCATCCAAGTAGAAAACTTCAAAACGCTTGAAGAGTAAAGCAGACTCAAGATTCAGGAAGGGGCTAGGAGCAGAGCCATCAATTCCCAAAATCCCTCCTGCAGGTGGATGATACCACAAAATGCGCCATGGAGGGCCCAGAAAAGGGACATGTTTGGGAGGGGGCTCTCTCCTGAGTGCTTTTTCACTTTGAGGATGTCTGTCTTCAGGGATTAACCAAATACATCTGCTAGACCCTGTGCTGAGGCTGTAATTACCTTAAAGATGGATTCAGTGGGAGGAAAGAGGGGGCAGAGTTACATAACACAGTTATTTTAAAAGTAGGTCCTTGCCCTTCCCCCAGACCGACAGAATCAGAAACTCTGGAGACGAAGCTCTGGGGAAGGTGCAATGGTAACAAACCAAGGAGATTCTCAATGCACAACCGCATTGGAGGACTTCAAGCATAATGGTTCAAAGCATGAAACCCAGCATCTAAAAACATCTAGATCAGGACACCACAACTGAACCACGTTTCTATTCTGGGGACTAAGAAAAACCGCTCTTCCCTCTGGAGGTTTTGTTTCCTCATCCACAAATTGGGAAGGCACAAATTCCTGACTTCATATTATTGTTGAGGTGAAATTTTGAAAAATCAGGATAATGCACATTACTGATGAGGACAACGGCGGTATATAGTATAAGTGCTTGTTAGCTTTTTGTGGTTGAATGGTCTAAGTTAAGTTCAACTGTTTCTCTAAGCAAGGATGCTTGACCATAAAATGGTAGTGAGTTGACTTGAGTCCTCCTGAAAAGTTACATCTGAGTCTTAACGCCTATCCCCTGTGAATGTGACCTTATCTTGGGCCAGTGATGTTTTTTATTTTTTTGCAGTTTTTGGCCGGGCAGGGTTTGAAACCCCCCACCTCCAGTATATGGGGCTGGCGCCCTGCTCCTTTGAGCGACAGGCGCCACCCTGGGAACAGTGATTTTATGGAGATAATTAAGTTAAGGATGTGAGGTCATTCTGACTATGCGCAAGGTCCAAACCCATTGGCAAATCCTTGCAAGAAAGAAGGAGATGCAGAGGAAAAGGCCCTGAGGAGATGGAGGCAGAAACTGGAGGGAGGCAGCTAAGAGCTGAGAACTGTCAATAACGGCCAGACACCACCAGAGGCCAGAGGTCATCCAGAACGTAACTTCCCTCAAAGTCTCCTTCAGGGGCCAACTCTACTGACATAGCGATTTCAGACTTTTTACCTCCAGTACTAGGAGAGAATAAACTTACATAGTTTAAAGCCCCCAAATTTGTGATCATGTATTACAGGAGTCCTGGGAACTTCACCTCTGCTTTAGCCAAAGGATTGCATCAGAAAAGGGTCATCTCAGAATCATCTTCTCCTGGGCATCTGACCCAACCAGGGGACTATCTGGTCCCCTGGCTGCAAAGACCCAGAGCCAGGGCTTAGCCTCAGGCTGCCACATGCCACTGACTCTAGAAGTCCCCTAGCCCAAGCCAGCCACACCAGTACATTTCAAGCTCCATTTCAATAATAAAGGATTTTTTTATTCCTCAAGAATTCTCTCTATATGCACGTATATAGAAAACTATGAAGGTGGCGTATGTCAGATACGAGGCCAAAGAGCTGACATCTGGGTGGGCCACTCTGGATGGCTATGAGATTGGCAACATCTTTTCTCCCCTCTGGAATCTCCATTGAATTTTATCATTGATCTCTATCCCCAAAGTCCTATAATAACAGTAACAATAATACCCACCATACACTGAGATTCTTAAACTTGGTCGACATTAACTGTATCTTTCCTCTTCTTCGTAGTCTTCAGCATTACTGTAATGTTGATGTAATTCTCTGTGTTCCTCTTAAGGATGAAGAAACCGAAGTCCAGGGAGCTTAAGAATCCTGTATGTGTCCCCCAGGGGGTACAGAAAACAGACAGGATTCAACCCCACCTTCCTTCCACTGTGATAGGGTGTCCGGTAGTGATGGTGATGCTTTATGCACAAACATCTGAGACATTTCCCACCAATTCTCCGGCTTATTTGAGATGGGCCTACAGGAAGCATTTTCTGCTTCCATGTAGAACCCTTCTGGAGCATTCTCTTTACCAAGTACTCACGGAAAGTGCCAGAAAGAGAGCAAAGGAAGGAAACTAAATCACCAGCCACTCTGGGGATATGGATGAAAGACCAGAAGGGGAGCAGACTGGGTACTTTGGATGCTTATAAGGTTGAGTCTTCATTGAGCTAAGACATTTTAGAACCAGGAAAGAGCTAAAATATTGGGTAGTTTTGCCAGGTCATTTTATAGATGAGAAAACTAAGGCTTGAATAGACTAACGGGCCGGGCTTGCTGGGGGTTACGTGGCTTGTGACACAGGCAAGATTTGAACTCAGAACTCTGACCATCCCTGTACTTCCACCATAAATCCCTGACTTAAACTCCAAGGGCCGAAAATGGGAGTAAATATACAACATCAAAAATCATCCCAAAATGCCAGGAGAGTCTTCCTAATATAAATGTCACTTTACTTTTGAGTCATTAGCCATAAAGTTAGTCTGCAGAGCAGTATTTTTTCACCTTTTTTTTTTTTTTTTTTTAATCTCTGGCAAACTTGAACCTATAGTCAAACTTCCACAGCACACTTAAATTATGTTGATCAGAAAAAAAAAAAAAAGACTACTTGGGAGGCTGAGGCCAGAGAATCACTTAAGTCTAAGAGTTTGAGGTTGCTGTGAGCTGTGATGTCACAGTATTCTACCTAGGGTGACAGCTTGAGACTGTCTCAACAACAACAAAAAAGAGTGAAAAAAGATACTATGCTTACTTTGCTTTGAACTTTTGTAAATAATTGAATAAATTATCTTTGTTTTTTTGCTTTGTTTTGCTTTTGTTTTAAGACACAGTCACTCTGTTGCCCTGGGTAGAGTGCCGTGGCATCATAGCTCACAGCAACCTCAAACACTTGGCCTCAAGAGATCCCCTTGCCTCAGCTTCCCAAGTACCTGGGAATACAGGTACCCACTGCCACACCCAGCTGGTTTTTCTATTTTTCTAAGAAGAGACAGGTCCCACTCTTGCTCAGGCTGGTTTCAAACGCCTGAGGTCAAGCAGTTCTCCCGCCTCAGCCTTCTAGAGTGCTAGGATTATAGGCGTGAGCCAACCACGCCCAGCCTAATTAATGACCTTTACAAATTTTGGTGGCATAGTTAAGATCATCAACATAAAGATTTTGGTCTCTTTCTGTTCATCACTCTCATTCTTTGGTATCAACTTCAAGGTTCATAAAAGACAGCAGGCTCTGGAATTGGTCCGTCTCCAGTGGGTTCTATTCACTTCGATGTAGATTTCCACAGAAATTCCATATTTCCACTCCTCTCAAGAAGACCCCAAATGTCCTCTACGTGAACATTGTAAGGAATTCGCTCAACTCAATGCCTGGCACCCCTAAAAGCTGGTGTTGACAGGCCTCTGTTCTGCAAATAATTGGTCCTAAAAAGCCACTTGCAAAAAGTCACACCTAGGGATTTGAATCCCATTTTAACTACACACGGGGTTTAAATGCAAGACACACCATTCTATTTTGCTGAAGTCTTCAGTTCAAAAAGTACCTCATCTTGGTACTCCACAGAGACAGAAGATAAAGAGAGGAACCGTTTTTGTGGAAGGTCTTAACAATTCAGTGCATTTTTTAATTAAGTAAATAACTACCATCTATATTAGTTGTATTTTTCATATACTGTTTTCTAAAAACAAGTCATGCCTCCTGCTTTCCTAAAGTGCACATAAAGTCTGTATGTTCAACACCCCCTAGGCTTCATTTGTCCACTGCTATGCTTTAAGAAGTGTTGCCCGTATTTCTGTAGAAAGAACCAAGAAAAGGGACCAAGTGAACTTGACCTAAAGTCATGTCCAGAATGAGAGCTCAGCATCTAAGCTCTGCAGACGGTATTACAACAAGCCTGGTTACTGCGTTCTGGGCATCTACCTATAAATTAGAGCACGCAAGGAAATGCAGAAATGACAATAAAAACCTCCAGGTGGGAGTCTGTGAAACGATGCCCTAAATCACTCAGGGAGAAGACACACAGCTCTGAAACAGTTCTTGCGGAATTCTAATCTGCTTGCAGCTGAGGTATGCCTCTTGACACTGGTCTCTGCCTAATTTTCTCAGGTGCAACAGTTGGGGGAGGGGGATCACCTTTCTCCCAAAGACCAGAACTAGCACCCAGTACAGACAGCCTTGCTCCTGTGGGCTCAGGGGAGGGTTGCTAATTCCAGGGAGGAGACAGTACAGTCTTTCTCTTGTCCCCTCCTTTTGCCCTGGTTAGGGGCAAAAGAGCAGCCCCTGTGCCCCTCCTCTGATGCTTCCAAGCTGGGAGCGCCTGGGGAATCGACAATCCGCCATTCCCAACTCCAAGGCCCCAGAAAGAGCCTCTGGCTCCATCATGGGAAGGCTCCCTTCTTTGCCAACCCCTGCTGATCAATGCTCCCAGCACATAATTATCTTAATTTAGGTGTGTATTTTGCGACAATATTTTGGATAACCCTGGCTGTTACTCTTCTCTATTACAAACATTTATGTAACCATGCCAGCCGATTAATCTGAAGGATGTGGCCAAGAGACGGGAAAATTTCACCCACAGGAAACAAAAACCCAGTCTTTGAGGATAAATATGTACTCCAAAATTCATAACTTATTGCAGATTGCTATTGATATTTCAGAAATGTATTTGTCCCTTGGACATATTCACAGAGCGTTTGCAAGTCTATAGACACATCTATTTAATAACTGTACTGCATAATTCTTCCACGCTACATATACATGAGAACCTGCGAACACCCCCTCAATCCCCACAACAAAGGTAATAAGCTTTTGTCTTGGCTTTTTTTTTTTTCTGCTTTAAGCATTCCCCTTAATGAGCTCTGCTTCTTTGTAACTCAAGAGATTTAGTATTCTGTCCAACAAAACAATTTATTGCCCAAAATGTTCTTACTGCAGATAAAATCTTAGCTTCCCCAATACTTCTGGCTCCACAGTTAATACCCTAATGTTTCATTTACAGCTGAACAAAGCGGCTTATCTCCACTAAAAGGGGAATTAGTAGTAAGAAATAATTTCAATCATCTGCCGAGTTTCTAAGTAAAGTGATGACTTCTGCATTCTGGCTTCTATCTGATGACAGGTGTGTTGGGGGCTCCCGGAAAATAGAGCAATTCTGTCACCTAAGCTTTGTAATTTGAACAATGCAGCTACATAGATCAGGCGAGAGTTAGGTCTTGGCTGTCAGGGAAAAAAAATAAAAAAATCTACACTTAGAAATATGCTGTAGTCAGCAGTTCTTAGCTACAGATTGGGTACTAACTCAAGGGGAAAAAAAATTGGTTTGAATCAACAAATGGCTCCATTTTTCCCCCTAGTCTGCAGCAAACTTATTATACACCTAAAAACACACAAGCACAGCCCATTACGTTTCCTCAGCACGTACACACGCCCACACAGTACCACGCCAGCTATATATTCTGACACGCGTGCACACAGTCTTATTTATGTGTGCACAGACGTCAAGGCTGCGGGAGGCGGCCAGGAGACCCGGGAGCAAGGATTGGGGACGTAGACGTCTTGGGAAACCGTGAGGCCGAGGAGTTATGGACGAGTCTGCAGTGGCTATCAGATGACTGACAACAGGAGAGGAAAGTGACTCGCCTTCCTGAGAACCACAGGGAGAAATTCAATTTGCTAACACTCCTGTTGCAAGCTTGGCACAGGAACGCCTGGCGGTGCCCCCTTCTCCTCCACAAAGGGAGCCCGTCAAGAGCCCAGAGGTTGGATCAGCCCCCTTTGGGAGGAAAGTTGAGAGGCTGTGACCCTAGACCCTATAAGGGAGGGAACAACAGAAATGTAAGGAGATGGGAGTCTGTACTTTTCCCTCCCTGCCCTTTGCCCACTGCCCCCCACCATTACCCACAGTTTTCTCCCGAGAGCATCCCTCCAAATAAGCACTCCATCTTGGGCACTGTCCCTGGGACATCTGATCTGAGACAGATGGGGGCAGGAAAATTATATGCACTCCAGTGCGGTGGTTGGGTTTGGATATGGCGAAGATACCCAAGAGAACCTTTTGGGTGACATTCAGATGTGAGCAAGAAACAACGTGTGTCTTGCCAATCAAAGACTCCATCTTTCCAGATACAGAATCACGGTTTAAAGGTGGATGTTGTGAGCCCACACTAGCTTCTCCCCCCACCTCCCACCAGGAATTTTCTGTCAGATTTCAGAACCATTGACATAGAACTGGTGTTCAAGAAACTATAATAATAACAAAAAGACATCAGAGACAGCCAGGCTAACCAATGGAAATGGAAATTGTGATCATTCAGACCCTTAGATTCAGCCAGGATTGAGGGTAGCTGGCACAACACCTGAACTTTGCAGTATTTTGACATAATCAGAATTCCTCAGGCTTTATGACCTAGTCAGTTTAACCTCTAAGGTATGAGGAGAAAGGAGCTCCAGCTGTAGCCCAAAGAGAAGTGGGGGAGTCTTTTCACATCCAGCAGAAGTGAGTAAACATGAACATTTCTTTCGTAACCGTAAGTATCTCCCATCAAAGTCACTGGCTCTGGTAGGTCCAGCAGGGGTGTCTGAGTTTTATAACTGATACCCACCTGCCGAGCCCCTGCAAGAGCTGAACACTTTTCAATGATCAAGACACACCCAACACATTTCCTCAAGTAGCTGTTACTCCTGAGCGGAAAAAACAGACAATTGGCCAAATACAATCATGTATTTTCATTATAATTTTGTGAAGTGCTTTTAAGGTGCCATGAAAAGGGAAACAGGTCTAACCTAAAGGATCCAGAGAAGACTTCAAGGAAAAAGTGATACCCAGGCAGAGATCTCAAAATAATTAGGAAAAAGCAACACGAAGAGGCAGAATAAAGCCTCTTTTTTGATGGAGGGAAAGCACGTGCATAAGTCCCAAGGGGAGGGAGGGAGGAATAAGCTGGACAAATTTCAACACTGAAAATCGTTCAGGAATTGGCTCAAGGAATGTGGTAGAAAAGGAGCAAGGCGTTAAATGAGATAGCAAAGGCAGGAGCGAGAGGGGACTTAGAAAGCTCATATTCTAAGGATGGAAGAGGAGTTTAGGCCATGATGGAGTGCAGGGCATAAGCAAACGCACACTCCTATCCTGCCCCTGACATCAGGATCTCTGCCTACCTGAAAGTGCAGGAGCCCAGCACGCTGGCCACACATCTCAGCCATTCATTCACACACTCACTCACCTGCTGAGTCAGGGAAGGCTTGTGTGTTCTGGGGGTGCGCAGGAAGAAAAACCACATGTGATCTCCATCTGAAAAGTGTTCACAGCCTTTTGGGGAAGCTTCGCATGAATAAATCATGCCATCAAAAGATGTCAAACTGAAATGATGATATAAGCTCCCAATGAAGGTAATAAGACGATATAGTGAAGACGCTTGACCGAATTGGTGGGTTCAAGAAAGCTTTCCTTGAGGAACGGACAAGGGAACTGGTTCCAAAGCATACGTGAGTGTTAACCAGGCAGAGAAGAGAGAGAAGAAAGTCCAGGGGTGGAGAAATCGTGCAGAATGGAAAAGCACAGGAGGCAGGTTCTCATCTGGCCCTACACCTGGTATCCTTCGGGCTCTTGGGACCCAAAACCACTTCTCTCCACCTCCATGAAGGCCACTCTTCTCAGAACCAGGACACCTGATCCAGCAAGGACATTGAGAGAGACATCAGCAAATACTATTCTAAAAAGGGTATGGCCTAGAAAATCCATGCCACCAGGTGGAGCAGAGGTGGGGGCAGTCGTCCTGTGCAGGGGACAATGCTCGGGCCCACTGCTCTATCCCAACCACCACAGTGGGCTCACTCTCAGAAATTCAGCTCAAAAGGTTATCTGAGGATAGAAGCTGTGTTCATAAGAAATAGGAACAGAAGAAATTCGCACCAGAAGAACCGCAGAGCCTGCAAAAAACCAATAAACAACCAACAACAACAAAAAACAGGGTTCAGAAAGACCCAAGCCCCTCCAGGAAGTTCTCTCTCCCAACTCAGACAGCTAAAGCAGGTAGTAAAAACATCCTTCTCCCTGGACCTTTTTATTCCACATTTGCAATTTTCTTACATTCCTAGCTCTCCATATCCCCAGGGCATACAAATCACAGCAAACAACCCGATTGCTGGAATCTGTCCTCCCTTAAGCACACACGTATTCTTATAAATGGAAAGAAAATGGGCTCGTTGCGTAGTATTGAGCAAAACAAATCTCTAAATGGATTGTCAGTTCTTATAACCACTAATTCCTCCATAAAGAGACAGCATATTGATTCTTTTCATCAAAAGTTGCCAAACTTGTACGTTCGCAATCCGGTACAGTATCCAAAAATGATCTCTTGTCAAGTGATAATGTAAAACATGGCACCTTATACTTGCACCATCTTCATTCTGTACAAAGATATTTCGGGGTATTTTTTCATTAAATCATTATAATTTTGTGATGAAGATATTTCTTCCTCACTGATGAAATGAATAAGGCCCTGAGAGGTTAGGAGGTGTGACATCCCTGCAAGCTGAAACTTAATCTCAAATCTTTTGACTCCAAGTACCACCAACTCTTGCAGCAAAGAGGCTGAGTCTGGGGTCACATTCACTGGTATCAAGTCCTGTTTCTGGGAATATATTATCTCTATGGTTATGGTAAAGTGGTTTAACTTTTCTGAGCCCCTTTTTTCTTACTTGGAAAATGTAGTGATCTAGCAGGGTGACATAAAGATTATATGCATATACAGCATTTAGCCTAATAACCAGAACATTCTATATACTCTATAAATTACAACTGTCACTATTACTACTGGTATCATTGTGAAATCAGATATCATGGCCTACCCCAAACTGCCATCATTCATATTGAAAACTCTGGCCAGAGGATCTTCTGAATTTCTCTCTAGGGTTCCAGCTATTTGGATGACAATTCTTCCCCCCCCCACCCCGCTTTCTTTACACACAACGGTTTGCCTCACTCCAGGATTTGGCTAAAGCAAGCCATTGTCCAAGAATCTTCCAGACATGTTCACAAATTAAGCAATGGTATCTTTTCCCCTGAATCCAGAAGAGAAATCAAAAGTCCACCTTCAGGGGAAGAAATTATACTCCAATCAACACAAATAAATAGTTAGACCACCTTTTAACTTATCAAAGAATGGTGCTGCTTTGAACATGTGACACGTTACATATCACCACCTGTCATGTTCATTCAGGCTTTTCAGAGAACTTGCATTTCAATTTAGAAGCTATATTTTTAAGCATTTACTCTGCTTTAAGAAATGAACTAAGCTCTCTATAGATACTTCTTGACTTATGCTGAGGTTATGTCCCAATAAACCCACTGAAAGTTAAAAATATCCCAGGTCAGAAATGCATTTAAAATACCTGCCAACCGGGCGGCGCCTGTGGCTCAAAGGAGTAGGGTGCCAGCCCCATATGCCAGAGGTGGAGGGTTCAAACCCAGCCCTGGCCAAAAACTGCAAAAAAAATACCTGCCAACCATCACAACTCGACCTGGTCTACCTTGCCCAGGCTCAGAACACTGAAGTTAGACTACAGCTGGGCAAAATAATCCAACACCAAAACTATGTTATAATGATGTGTTGAATATCTCACATAATTTACTGAATACTGTACTGAATGTGAAAAACAGAATGGTTTCACATCATTGTAAAGTCAAAAAATCATATGTCGAACCATTATAAGTTGGGGATTGTCTGTACATGAATTTTCTCATTGTGTCCTCCTTCGAACCATCTAAGGTGAAGACTTATCATCTTTCTTTTAGACTTGAGAAGACTTAAGCTTAAGAGGAGTGGAACAAGTTAACCCCAGCGGATGATAAAAATTTAAACCCACATTTTTTGGGTTCTAAAGCCTGTACTGCACACACTTTACTCAAGTCTTTGAATGGTATACCCCAACAGTAATTATGGTTACACATAATATTGTTTTCACATACCTCAGTGCCACTTGCATTCAGAATCTAAACAGCATCTGCATTTGCCCAGGAAGAGGTGCAACTGTCATTTGAGGTTGTCCCCAAACTCATCCTGAATACCTACTGCGGTACCATACCTTCTGTGTGTGACCACAGAGCCCTGCCAAGACCAACAGGACTAATCGCATCCAGCTCCATGCAATCTGGGATCCCGTGCCTGGTTTTTGATTTTGAAAAAAAAAAAAAAAACCACCCTCCAAATAAGATGAACACTGATTATGTTTACATAATGTTGATGACAGGCAACCAAAACAATTTTTGCATTGCTGTTAAATAAAAGAGACCAGGGGGAAAAAAGGATATTGTGTTTCATTTTGTTTGTTTGCTTTATTCTTTTTTTTTTTTTTTCTCCCATGATAGCTAAAGAACAAGGTAGTTCTTCAGCTCTGAGATGCTTTCACTCTTGTAACAATGGCACACGATAATGGAGAAAATAAAAAATCAAAGGGGGCACAAGAATAAAGCTTGTGAGATTAGCACATTAAAACAAGCAAGGAGTTCCAGAGACCTCCTAGGCTGATAGCAGAGACCCTGGGCTTTCTTTAGCATTCAAAAGATAAGGGGCTTTCAATGATGTACCAGGAAGGCTTGCAGGTGCCACGGACACCCTCCTGCAGGCACCCTGCACTTACGACCCTGCCTATGGGATTTCTTCGCATGTAACACTTTCCATGGTGTCTGACGATGCACTCAAAGAGCCTCTCTCAAGGTGGGCATTTATTTCACAGTTTAGGTTCAACGCGCCTTTCTTCCCTTGCCAGCACATGTGCAATCTTGATATGAAATTGGACCCAGGGAGAGCTGCTCCTGACACCCATCAAAGGTCTGCACATCTGGAAGACAGGGCTGTGAGAATGGACGCCATGCCAGGGTGACAGGGGGTCTGAAGGCCTCAACTCTTGACTTAGAGACCCCAGATGCGTTCTTCAGCAGACACGTGAAATTAGGCCTATATCTGGGGCTCAGTTTTCTAACCTGGAATTCAGGCATGAGGATGGAAACTACCTCGTAGGATTGTTACTAATTCTATACTGATTTCACAATAATGCCTGCTGGGGGCCTCACGTGAAGGCTGGTATGTGGTGGGCATTCAAAGAAATGCCCATTCCTATTTCCCTTTTCCAATCTCCCCTGTCTTTTAGTCTTATGAGTATTTCCACCCCTTTCCATTCTTCTACATGTTACTATTATCATTACACAACGTGGGCCGCTGAACGTTAAAATAAGCACCTGAGAAATCAAAACCACATTGGTTACATTGCCTTCCAACTGAGTCCTTCGCCAGTCCTTGACTTAGATATGTTATGACGACCAATGTGTGGGCATCACAGCCCTGCCACCCAACACCATGAAACATGGTCCATTCCCAGTCACCAACTTCAGAGAACTCAGAGAAAACCCATCAAGGGAGAAGTGGGGACAATGCCCACTGAATGTCATACACACCTCTTCTTCCATATCCCAAACCCCTTTGGGCAATGGGTGACTGGTAGGGTTCTGCTGAAACCTGCCATGCAGAAAAGACACCTGCAGCCTGTGCTGGTCTGCCCAGCAGGGTGAATGGTAGTTGCCGAGTTCAGCATGGTGGGAGAATCATGTAGGAGAAATCACGACTGATGGATTTATTTATTTATTTATTTATTTTTATTTTTTTTTTATTTTTATTAAATCATAATTGTGTACATTGGTGCAATCATGGGGCACAATGTGCTGACTTTATATACAATCTGAAATATTTTCATTGAACTATTTAACATAGCCTACATGGCCTTTTAATCACTATATGAA
>CAUYRH010101759.1:0-19596 GCA_963574655.1 Perodicticus potto | reverse complement strand
GTTTGTGTGGGTAATTTAGAAAATTCCGCGTTGGTGTGAAGTGGTGTTATAAGTGCGGACCTTCCCTCCCTGGTGGTGGTTTTGGTGGGTGGGCCCCCCCCCCCCCCCCCCCCGCTGAAGAATAGAGGTGGCCCCTCTAGGCTGGAAACTGCAAGGGCACAGATTCCCCTGAGGGCCAGAGAGCCTAAAGAGCAGATTCCCCCCCCAAAAAGGCAGCTCTGCCAATTAAATACTTCATAGTAAGGCTTATGGGGGTAGAGAATGGGAGTAGAAATCTTGGGTAAAAGAAAGGAAAAAAAAAAAAGAAAAGCCAGAGGCACTCCCTAAACTAAGGAAAAGAGTGGGCTGTGTTGGTATGATTTAAAAGAAACTGTTTTCCTATCTCCGCTGCAGACAGTTGATTTCTAGGACTTTTAAAAAACTGTAAATCTCATCTTTTGGCATGACTTGGAGAAACTGCTTGAACTAGTGAAAACTCTTGGAAATACAAAAAAAAATATTTTCTTTTTAAGTATATGTCGCTCTGGTAGGCATAAATCCATGCTGCTGAGGACGATGTTTCTCACTCCATTATGGTTCCAGTACCCGGCATGGTGTCTGGCATGCAGGGGGCATCCTGGCAATAGTTGTGGGGTGGTGAGTGAGCAAATGTTCCAAGTTCAAGGTGAGAAGCAGAGTGTTTGCTGTCGGAAACCTTTGACCAATTTCTCCATTAATGTTGACAGCTCCCCAGGCACCTGGTCAGTGTCCAGCACAGAGCGATGTGGTATGGGGGCTAAAAACCTAAGTCAGCACACACTCTGTTACCTGTCTTCGATGGAGGTTTAATGTGTAAACAGGCAACGTCTTCCACCCAGGAAACAACAGGGATGAAAGCCTCAGATTACGAGTAAAGAAGCCAGTGATGAAGTAGGGTGACAAAGGACATTTTAGAAGTGAAGCACAGTACTTCACTGTGCTAGCTGCTTAAAGGGCTTGCTGGAGTGTTTGAATTAGCGTTCAACTTGAGGAAGCCCTCTCCATTTCCCCATATGACTTTGAAGCCAGACCAAGAGGGTACTTCAGGGTGGGAAGTGGGTGGCAAAGGAGGGAGGAAGGGAGATGCCGTCCCCTGCCACTCCCTGGGCCTGGCTTGGAGGCCGCACTGCTGAGTTGGGGTTGGGGGTTGGTGGCCGCTGGTTTCTGCTGCCTCTCTTCACAAGCTGGCCTTTGTCAGGCAGCTCTGATGAGCCCGCTGCCTGGGAAGTTTTCCTCTTGGAAAGAATGGGGGGAAGTTGACCTGCTCACAGATAAGGAGGCAGGACTATGATGGTGGCCGCAGTCCTTGGCAGGTCCCCTCCAGGATTTCCCTAGGCCATGGTGAGCATCATGGGGAGATGAGAGGTCAGGCATGGGCTGGGTGGAAAACTCCAGAATCTCCCAGGCAACCATGGTGACAGAGGGAGAAAAAAAGCCCTCTGGTGTCCAGCCAGGACCTCCACTCTGGGTTAGTCATCTGGACTTAGGCATTCTTTCCATCGGGGGAAAAATGAATTACTATAAAGAAACCTCACAGGCTCAGCTTCTCAACTTGCATCTACTGAGCACCCTGGAAATTGAGGAAGGCCGGGCTCAGAAATTGAAATAGACAAAAAAAGAAAGAAAGAAAGAAAACCCAAAAAGGAAACCTCCCCCAAACAGCCCTTTTTTTTTCTCCCTCTTATTAAAATTTGCTTTCCGTCTAAAGCCCCTCGTTCTCTTTTTCTACCTTTTGCTCCATTGATATCACTCTAAATCAGTAATCTTTAACTGGGAGCCTGGGGGGAATTTGGTAAGTGTGGATTCGTTTTGTCATTCTCACAATTAGGCCGGGCACAGAGGCTCACGCCTGTAATCCCAGCCCTCTGGGAGGCTGAGGTAGGTGGCTTGCTTGAGCTCAGGAGTTGACCCCATCTCTGAAAATAGAAAAACTAGCTGGGCTTCGTGGCAGGTGCCTGTAGCAACCTGGGAGGCTAAGGCAAGAGGATTGCTTGAGTCCAAGAGTTTGAGGTTGCTTTGAGCTTCATTGATGCCACGGCACTCTACCCGGGGTGACAGAGTGAGACTTTGTCTCAAAAAAAAAAAAAAAAATGCTCACGGTTGTGGTACCATTGCTCTCTGGTGGGTAGAGCCCAGCGATGTTGCCAGACTTCCAACCCACAGGACAGTCCCCACACAAAGAATTATCCAGCCCCTTAGTATCAACAGTGTTGCGGTCAAGCCCTGCTTTAAGTCTTCCTAATTTCTGCATCACTCATTCCAACCCCTTCCATTTCTCTATTTATCTTATCTTTTAAGACCCCAGATTCCATGTTATTCGTGCTTGATTATGGCGACATAGCGTGGTGGTGTGATGCTTAGACATGCTGAGTTCAGGAGGACGGTGAGACATGCCAGGGGACATATAGAAGATAATGGAAATGGGGACGATGGCGCCGGTTGTGGCATTCGCTGTCCTAATGGAAACTTCGATATGTGCACCATGACTTGTTCTAGTTAATTCTCAAGACATACTGAGAACAGGGTACCACTCCCGTCCCCTTTTCACGGATGCGGAAACAACCTTGGAGAAAATAAACTCTTGCGCAGTCGAGGTCACGTTTAGTCAAACTTCTCGGCCTGCTTGTTGTACTTCTTCCCTTGTAGATTGGGCTTAATTTCTCATTTTGTTAACAAATTTACCTTTCCCGCCTCCTTTCCTACTACCTGGAAGGGCTTCTGAACCTTAACTACCGTTCAAAGTTGAAGTCACTTCTTCTCCTTGGGCCTTCCCTGTCTCCTGCCATCTCGACCGGGCGCTCTTTGCTCTGTTCCCATCACGGGCTGCACAACTCATGATTCAGGAGTTCGAGGTCATAGGCCGGGAGATTACACAGGAGCGTGTCTCAGAATCTGCAGCTTCTGGAGAAAATACCTGGTCCAGGAGCCTGTTCCAGAAATGTGCTGAGTCAGGCTCTGACACTAGGGCTTGGGGGAGCGAGTGCTTTAAAGGCTGCGTGAGTGATCCCGAAGCTCACACCACTGACCTAGTAAAGAGTTAGCAGATGGAGAAACTGAGGCTCAGAGAGGGGCTGTGAGCTGGGACCAGCACCCGATTGCCATTCCTGGTCTCTGTTCCTACCACGAGGCCATTTAATTCCTGCGTCTCTCCCCTAACTCCAGGTGGAGGAGAAACTAAGTAAATATTTCCCGCCTGAGCAATACAAAAACAACCCAAACAAACTCTTAAGCAAAAACTTTTGTCCGCTCCTCTGCTGATCTTTCAGATCTTTCACGTGCCACCCTATTCTTCCAGGTGAAAGTAATGCTATTTGCCTCACAGCTCATCACTGTAAATGTTGTTCTCCCCGAATCAAAGCGATGCATTTCTCTCGCCGTTACTGAAAAATGTTCGCTTTCAGTCCTTTTGAAATCTTTCAGATTCCTGTGGCTAATTAGAATGCAGTAAAAATGAGTCTCGTTCATTCCTTGTCTCCGTGTCAGGGACCGCGTGTTTCTATTTTGTATGCACGATTTCTGACTTGTGAAACAAGACAGCAACACGGGATTTTTTAATATTGAAAAACAATGAGACTCGGGCTAAAATAATTTGCCTTAAGTGACCCAGCTGGGAAAAGCTAGTGGTTATTACTTAGCTCTGAGGACAAAGCCTGTGGTTATTTCCCACTGATTCTCTTTATAACACCAGATTCATGTGTTTTGAATCATGCCAGTGGTTACCACCTCTCTTTTTTACTTTGTGCTTTGATTGCAATGGTATTTTTTTTTTTTTTTTTGAGACAGTCTCATTCTGTCACCTGGGGTAGAGTGCTGTGCCATCATAGCTCACAGCAACCTCAAACTCTTGGGCTCAAACGATGCTTTTGCCTCAGCCTCCTGAGTAGCTGGGATTACAGACATCTGCCACAACAACTGTTTTTAGAGATGGGGTCTTGCTCTTGCTCAGGCTGGTCTAGAACTCCTGAGCTCAGGCAATCCACCTGCCTTGGGCTCCTAGAGTGCTAAGAATATAGGCATGAGCCATCAGGCCTGGCCCACCAGGTGTAGTTTTAACATTGGTGGTAAAATGCTCTAGATAATGTTTGCTGCTTTCCTGAAAGATGGGTTTATCAGCCAGCGTGCAGCCAGGTGGATAGAAACCAGTCTAGGCCTTTCAGACAGAGGCCGCACAGTGCAGGCTTTTGGCTGCAGGGCTGATACAAGAGCAGAGCAATCAAACGGGAGATAAAGTGGTAACCCAGAGATTAGCATCAGCTCTGCTGCCCCGGTGGGTGGAGGAATAATAGGAATAGGTATCCTTAGCAGGGATCAGGTCCCAGATCTGCGGTGGAGCTTCTGCAGGAAGCAGGGAGCGAGAAGGGGTGGACAATGCCTTGGCTGCTGTCTTTACCGCTTTCATCTTCTGCCAGCGCCTTCCATTATGAAACCGTCCGACAGCCAACGGACCGTGGGAAATGCGGTTTCCTGGAAGACAGTGCCAAGCAGGGGATGGGAGAGAATGGACGTAAGAGAGAAGAGACAGATAACCAAGTAGGTGAGAACAGCTCCGCTTTCCTGTCACCCCCAGGCTAATAGACGCGAACGCTGCCATCATCCGAGTTACGCAGCTTCAACTGGGGTCTCCATCTCGCCCTTTCTGTAGTTGTCACTTGAGCTCACCAGGCCTGGACGACATCCTCTTTGATAAAGGAATAAAAGTATTTCCTATGCCACAGCACTGTTGTCAAGACGAGAAAGGTGGAAGGTGACAAGTGTGGTCTCCAGCACAAAAAGGGCCCGCAACCAAATAGAAATTAAAAGGGCTCTTTCTTTTATTGCATTTTAAAACATCTACAGAATTAAGATTTGACTGCAGTGTTTTCAGGGGGACTGGAGGTTGCAGCGTGACAATTTCCACTCTCTTCCTCGACAGGCAAGGTCAAGGTCAAAAGACATTCTTAGAGTTTCAAGTCTTATTAATGGCGTGGCACAGTGTCTTTTTCCATGTTTTTTGCTGCTTCCTTTCTCAGCACACAGGCATACATTCCTACTTGCACATTTTTCAATTTAAATTCTAGTAGATGTTGAGTTCTGTAACATTTTCTGCGGCTGAGTCCTTTCACTAACACCTTGAGCTGCTCCCTTTCCCTTTCAGAGGAGAAAGGAAGTCTAAATCCGAGCTCACAGAGGAAGAGACTTCCAAACACCGTAATTCAAGCTCTCCTTCTCTCTGCCCCAGACGCACAGGCAGTCTGACCTGCTGGCGAGGTTACCCGAAGTGCGAGTTTCCCGAGGATGCGTGAGTTCTTGTCCAAGAACAATACTCTCCCTGGTGACCTCAGTTTATGATAAAGATGGAAATAATTCATTTGCGCTAGAGCAGACACACTTGAGCAGCTGAGACAACCACGGGTGTTTCAAATTCAACTTGGTTCCCACAGAAAGACTTAGGCTAGCCTCCTTGATTAAAAAGCCATCTTTCCAACAGAGATGCTGGGTCTTTCTTGGAAAAGATGAGAGGTTTCTTTTGAAAAGTGGCAAGTAAAGAAAATAGAGGCAGCCTATTAACATTTGAGTGCACGGAGATGCGTAAGATTGAATAGCTCACCAAGTGGTGTGATAGAAATCTCCTTAGATACAGGGCTGAGGTTGTAAAACCTATATTTTTTCAATTGTTTACATATTGGTTTCATATTAATGTGGAGTACATTGGATATTTATTTTTCCATTTTTTTTTTTTTTGCAGTTTTGGCCGGGGCTGGGTTTGAACCCACCACCTCCGGCATATGGGGCCAGCGCCCTACTCCTTTGAGCCATAGGTGCCACCCTATTTTTCCATTCTTGCAATACTGTACTAAGAAGAATGTATTTCATTGCCATCCAGGTAAATGTAAAAGATGTAAAGTCTCCATCTTTTTAATGGCTGCATAATATTCCGTGACATATACCACAATTTGTTGATCCATTCATGGGTTGATGGGCACTTAGGTTGCTTCCATGACTTGGCAATTATGAATTGAGCTGCAAGAAACATTCTAGGGCAAATGTCTTTGTGGTAAAATGGGTTTTGTTCTTCTGGGTAGATACCTAGTAATGGGATTGCAGGGTCAAATGAAAGGTCTACTTTTAGATCTTTGAGTATTCTTCATACTTCTCACCCAAAAGGCTATGTTTAATTTACAATCCCACCAGCAGTGTGGAAGTGTTCCCTTCTCTCCACATCCACGCCAGCATCTCGTGTTTTGGGACTTTGTGAGGTGGGCTAATCTTGGTGGGGCTAGATGATATCTTAGAGTACAAACCTATATTTGAATGCAAATGTAAGATACTCATGTATTTGTCCAAGAAATATTTAGTGAGCAGACAAAATGTGCTGACTTTTTTTAGGTGTTAGGGATACAGCAACAAATGAAAAGAAAAAAAAATCTCGTTTGTAGAACTTAGTGAAGAGAGAGAAATAATACACGAGATAAATGAAGCATTATGTACATCCGATGTTTTTAAGTGCTCAGTAGTAAAACGCCAATGGGGGGCAGTGACGGAAGTTTTGTAGCAGTTTTAAATGTGACGGCCTTGAGAAGGTGCCCTGAAACCTTGCTGTATGCAGATGAGCAGAGGAAACCTAGGTACGCAAGACCCAAGGTGGGACCATGCCTGAGTGTCGAGGAGACCAGTTTGGCCGACACACGTTGCCTTCCTAAATTACTACTTCTTTCTTTATTTTTATTATTTTGATAGGCAAGCATACTAGAGAACAAAAGGCCACTTCTAAAGAAAGCTGCTGACACATTGTCTGTTCACTCCACAAAAGGTTTCAAATATCTGCTCTGTGCCTGACTAGTGTGTGGAGAATGTTCAGAATCTTGTACATCATGATGCAGTTGGGGAGAATGTCAGATGGGGAAGTTTATGAACCGTTTAACCAGTAGTTACTGGCAACCTGCCGCAGTAGACACCGTATCAGCCATGGTGAACCTTGGCACATTTGATATAGATATTCTGGGTACAAAGAAGAAAAAACAGCAACCTCCTTGTGTTTAATGAAGTTTACAGTATTCGTTAGAGACATGGCGTGTACAGGTTGATGTAACCCATAAGCCCGAGCTAGTGACCCATAAATGAAGTTGGTGGGATATTCCAGTCCTCAATCTGTCCTTTGTTCTTGTCCTGGGCCAAAGAGTACGTCCCCTCTCTGATTCAGGGGCTTAGTAGAAACAAAAGGAGCAGACAAAAAAGAGGCCTTTTGTAACGTGACCAAAGCAGAAAGTAGATGTGTACAATTTGGGCTTAGGTGGACTTATTCTATAGATGTTTTACACTGATAAGAGTCTGGGACTTGCCTCCCAAGCAGAAGACCTGTGCCATGTCAGCTGTCAGCTGAGATAAAGGGGTGAAGGCTCTGACCACTATATTCCACTGAGGGTGGACCCCTTGGGGCCTGCGATCAACCCCTTGAGGCTGGATTCTCTGCAACTCCTCATGGACTCACTGTGGGAAATGGATTGGCCAAAATAGGACTTGGTCTATTTTCCTTTTCCCGCTCAATGGAATATATTATCTCCTCCCCTTTACAATGTAAAGTATATGTGCGGTAAGGGAGTTATGAAGGGCCAGTAGGAATAAGTAGTAAAACTGGATTAACAAGACTAGAATGAAAAAAGAACGTGTGTATCTAATTCCATTCAAGAGAGCATCCTGAGGGCACAGTTTTCTCAGCTTGTAGGGCATCAGGGTTGCCTTGGGCTTATAAGGTGTTCAGGTGCATGAAGCCTTTGTGCACCGTAGCAACATCATTTTTTCCCTGGTCCTTTATTTTCCTCCTGGGATTTACATGGGCCCTCACCTCTCCTAAACCTATAGGAATTCTGACCCATCTCTGGTTCCAAGAGGAGAGAAGGACCTTCTAGAATAGAGTAAGCTGTGAGTGAGGGCAGCTGCCTGGAAGGTGAGACCATGGAGTGCCATCCTGTTGGGATGCAGAAGGACAAGCTGAGTATTTGGTGTTAGCTCTGTGGAGCCTGCGCAGAGCCTCTTTGTCAAATGAGTAGACCCTTTCAACAGCTTAGTGATAGCTGAGGCACTCATGGCTCTCACTGGTCACCTTCTCTTAGATTTTCCTTTTACCTATATAAGAGCAGGCTCACCCAGGAAGTTACACCCAAAGAGGAAGAGCCCACAGCCAAGGGCTGACTGATGGAGAGAAACCTGCTCAAAGCCCCTTGAGTTGCCGACTCAGCACAGCAGTTTATACTCTAGAGTCCACCATGAACCAGCCCAAAGCTAGAACGTATAACCACATCCTTATTCAGTTTTTTCCCCCTTCCTTTCCTGCCTTACTCCTTCCCTTAGGTTTTCCCTGGAGATATCTCTTCCCATAAATGATATACGCTCACATCCCAAGCTTGGAAGGAACTGAACCTGTATCAGCTAGATTGCCATGTAACAAATCACCTTAAAACTTAGGAGATGAAAACGGCAATAGATATTTATAATCTCATGAGGTTTTTATAAGTCAGGAATTTGGGAGCAGCTTAGAATCCCTAGTGAGGTTGCATTCAAGACGTCTGCTGTGGCTTCAGTCACCTGGAGGAGTGACTGAGGCTGGAGGATCAGCTTCCATGTTGGTTCATGCATATGGCTGTGAGGTTAATGTTGGCTGTTGGCCAGAGGCTTTGATTCCTTACCCTGTGGGGACCTCCCCATTGTGCCTGTTGAGCATCTTCATAGCTTCATGGCTTCCCTCAGAAGAGGGAGTCTAACAGAGGGCAGGGGAGAGGCTGCCCTATTTTTATGACCTTCACCTTAGAAAGTATATACTCCAGCTTCTCCAATACACTATCGATTATGTGGATCAGTGGTACTCATGGTCAGAGTGAACTATGCCATGGCATGAATACCAGAAGGCAAGGAATTCTGGGGTGGTCATGGAGTCTGCCTATTCCATAAGTCAAGGAGGATTCAGTGTGAATTGTGATCATTCGCATGATCTAGAACTATTTGCTCTTCCTTTCAGCTTTGTATGTTATTTTCCAAGAGTAAGTTTCTTTGTTTTTTTCTCTTTCCAAAATGGATATCTAAAATTCTGGTCCAAGAGAATTGGAAACTATTGGCCTTAACCACAAACTTCACAGTCTGTTCCATCCTTATGAAAAGAAGAAACAGCATGAAGAGGCAGTGTCTTCCATGGCACTGAATAGCTATCATCACTCCACGTGTGATCATGTGATGCTCCCATCAACTAGGAAACCTTATCCCCCTCAGGCTGTTCTGTTCAGGAACATTTGGTTTAGGCCGTATTAAGTGGCTAGGGGGAAACGATACAGGACTGAGAAGTAGGAAGCTGGGGACAGGAGCTGTATTTCTGCTTTAGACACGTGTCCGGCATACAGATACAGAGGAATGCTGTTAATTTATTGCGAAATAGATACATCTCATTTCATATTGCTTTATCATTTTCTTTTCCTTCAGGAATCTAGGGAAAAGGTTGTAAGAAAATCATATTATGAATCTGGTGTCCGGGTGGAGGGAGGGCATGTAATGTTGCTGTTTGGCGTGAATTAGGAATTGTCAGCATGTGCAGTCTATGGGGGCTCAGTTTCTATTGTGGGAGGCCATCTTTAATTTCTCTCCCACAGTCCTCTCTTTCATTTGATAGGAAGAGTCATTGAGAAGAAGCAGAGCATAGGATATTGGTGTTAGGTGCATGGTTCTAGCCTCTCCAGTTGGCAGACCCGAAGTACTTACTGTGAGAGAATCTGTTTGGAAAGAGCACAGGCTTTCACATCAGCAAGAACTTAATTTGAATCCTAGCTCCGTCCCCTTGTAGCTATTTGCCCTTGGGAAATGTACTCCCTGTACACCTGTGTGGGACATTAACACATGCACAGTTCTAAGAACAACTGCTCGAGAAATCTCAGGTCCATGCGTGGCTCCTTCTTCAACCTGTCTGGGGTCTTCCTCATTCCATGAAAGTGTCATGCTTAGTAGCATCTGAGGCAGTTTCCCAAATTAGGGATGTCCTTCCCTCTCCCTACTCCTTTGCAAATTCCACCACCACTCAAGATCAGAGTCTAGCCTTACCTCGCCCCAAAAGTCTTTCTCAAATTTCTCGGGTGTTCTCTTTTTCTCCCTACCTGAGAAAGAAGGAGAAACGTCAAGAATAGTCAGACCACTGGGACACGTGCACTGTGGACCAGCCCTATGTGGGCAGAGGGAAGTTGAGGCTCTTCCCTTTCCAAAGATTATAGATTTATATTGGAAGCTGGTGGAAAGCCCCTCCTGATACAGAACAGTACTTTGATGAGAGAGAAGCAAAGCTGAAGGACACACTTGTGGCTTTCAGAGAAAGTATTCCCAAAGAAGTAACATTTAAATTGAGAGAACTAAATCGCAGTTCAGACTGCATCCAAATGGAAATAGGAATAGGTGTGGTAGGAATGGAATTGTTTAGGAGGGAGAGCAGAGCTTTACAGGAAAACCCAAGGCTTAAGAGATATTAACACAGAGGAGGTCACTTGAGCCCTCAGTGGCTGGAATGCAGAGTCTTGAGGCTGAGAAGGGACAAGAAACTGGGCTACCAGGGGTCCTGGCTGCCCCAGCACAAGTTGAGATTGCATCTTGAGAACCACAGGTGGTAAGCAGAAGCATGACTCCATTAGGCTTCCGTAGTTACGGATGTTTGTTTCGCTACATTTGCTTCTGTGTTCCCCACAGTTACCTCCCTGATGACGCCCATGTCATTTCATTGAGTCTTAATTTGTTCCTTTCTGAAAGAAGGTAATAAGTTCTTTACTCCTCTGAGAACACTGTGTGAGATAATTTGTGCATGGGAAAGTATAACATCAATCCCTGGAGCTGTCTACACGTCACAGGAGTCATTATTAATTTTGGATGAAAGGTGTGGCCTCATGGAACCTGGTGGGCTGGAAAAGTGGAGTTCCCATCCCAGTGTTCCCATTCCGGGGGAAAATTGCGTCATTTTTACATGCTGATAACATGATTTTAACTTTACAGATGAAGTTACCATCTAACCAATAAAGCTGTGAGGAAGACATGTCTATGGTGTGTGAGTTTAGGACACAGAATAGTGTTTAATGTTCTGTGGACACACACGTGTGTGCACATCACATGTGTCATACCACGCATATCTACTGCAATCCACTTTCCTTATTTACATCTTAAACACAAAACAACTAGCACAGGGCATGTAAGAGTAAATTTTGTGATAATATATACATATTTTTTTCATTAATAATTTTTTTATTTTTCTTATATGTAGAATTGATATTTGGGGTAGATTAAGTTAAAGAAAATTTATTGCTAAAATTAACTTCTATTTGCTTTACCATGGCAACTAAAAATTTTTGTAGATTTTTTTTAGGGATTTTTTTTTTATTGTTTGGGGTTCGTTGAGCGTATAAGGAATTAGGTTACACTGATTTCATTTGTTATAGAACGTCCCTCTTATAATTGTGTCCCGCTCACATATGTGTATTTTTGAGAGCAAGTCTCACTCTGTCACGCTAGGTTGAGTGCTGTGGCATCATTGTAGTTCACAGCACCCTCAAACCCCTGGGTTCAAGAGATCCTCTTGCCTCAGCCTCCTGAGTAACTGGGACTACAGGTGCCCACCAGCACACCCAGCTAATTTTCCTATTTTTAGTTGAGATGGGTTGTCACTCTTGCTCAGGCTGGTCTCAAACCCCTGAGCGCAAGCAGTGCACCACTTCAGCTTCCCAGAGTGTTAGGATGACAGGTGTGACCACTGCAACAGGCCAATTTTGTGATAATGTTAAAATAGAAATGGTGAAATAATGATTATTCTGCTGTGTCTCACATTGAGCCAACTAAGCCAAAGCCTCATCTTCCATCTTCCCCACTCTGAAACTCACACAGACAGACAGACAGATGGACACACACACACACTTGTGCACACAAACACACACTCTCTATCAGACTCGCTGTGCTGGTTGTGGGAGTTAGGGCTCGCAGTCCCACGCCTCAGTATCCTTAATCAGCATAACTCTGCTTTCAGCAGGGCCTCAGCACGGCCTGTGTTCCTGGTCCTTTCCTAAGCAACAACTCAGATCCATGCAATAACGTCAGGAAATGATAAAACACACTCTGCTGAGAGTGGAGTGGGTTTTAGAGAAAAAGTTCCTTAGCTTGCAGAATGTTGTTGAAGCCTTCGCAGGACCCAGGGAACTACTAGTAATTTTAAAGCCTCCTCTTTAATGCTTAGGGGTTTTCCACCAAATTACACAGACAATCTGGCTCATGCCTTGGAACACTCATGGCTTTCATTTTCTGGGATTCGATAAGCCAAGAGCACACAAGATTAATTAAAAACAGGTGTCTAGAGTGATTACTCTTTCCACATCTAGTTCGAAGAACAGCTTATCGTGTCAATCTTTGGTTGGTGCTCATTAATATAATTTGGAAACATGATTACCCTCTCCTTCTAGGTAAGATGTTTAATTTTATAAGGAGGGTGGGGGGAAAACTTCAGTCATGGATTTCTTAAGTACTTGAGAACTGTAAGCGGTCTTGGAAAGACTGGCCAGTTAGAGGAATCAGTTTATGAGCTTCCAGCTTTATCTTAAGTGTGATGTTTTCTTAACTGTAATTTACCGTGGGATTGACCTTTATGTTGGAAATCTGGCCTGACTGAAAAGTTGGCCAATCTAAAAAGTGCCTCTTAGATTTTTACCAGTGACTTTGTGCTGTCTCTGCGAAGCCTTCGATGTATTACACACAGGTGGGCTGTGCTCTATCTATTGGCTGCAGCGAGGCAGTGCAGAGACCACAGTGGCCTGTGAGGTTAGGTGGAAAGGAGAAAAGTGTGGTGCTGGAGGCTGAATTACCCGGTGAAGGTATTTACTCAGAGGGAAGCCCAGCATCTCCTGGTCTCTCTTTCCTGCTGTGATCTATCCACCTCGTGGTGACATGATACAGGGAACTGAACTTTCCCTTGGCACCTCCGGCCCCATCTGCCTCCCTCTGACAATGATGGGACCTGTGGTCTGTCCCAGAACCCAGGCTTGGTGCTCATGCTCTGGTTGGAGAGACAGTGGTCATTCTCAATTGCTTTAGGTACAGCTACATGCCATCACTGCCACCTGTGCTTGTGAGCTGTGCAGAGTTCAGGGCTGTGGGAGAGGTGAGGGATTCCCCTGTGCTGAGGGGACAATATATACCCCTAATGGGAGAGAAGTAGGGTTAAAGAAAGACCTTGGAAAATGGAAGGACATAAGGAATGCAAACGTATTTCCCCCATGAAGACAATATAACTGATTGGAGAACATTGACCCAAGTTCAACTTCATGAGAAAAGAAAGTAATATAAATAAGCTACTATGTTTTATAATATTGACAACATTTTTTTTTTCTTCATTGAAATCTAAGCCTAACAAGAATGAAATAACCACATAAAGACATCCTGGGGAGTCTGATATATCAGCCAATCTATTTTCTATCTAAAGCGTTAAAACAAAAAAAGATAATCAGGTTGATACATTGTGAGAAAATAATAAATATTGGAAAATGATCTAAATTGCCTACAGCAAAGAATAGTTCACGACTCTTAATAGATTAAAATTTATGTAGCTCTCCTAAGAGAGAGCTCTTCTACATATATGAAGAGTTCATAATAAAAGAATAAAGTTCTTAGCAAATATTAAGTGGAAAACGTCAGAAAAACGTTGACCTACAATCGAAGTGATTTCCAGTGCACAGAATAAAGCATAAAAGAAATGTAACATTATGCTACCAGGGTTAGGCTCAATATTTCATAATTAAAAAGAGATTGGCAGGGATTTTGATTGGATGGCGGTTCCAGATGGGAGGAAGCTGCGTAAAATGCATTTTCATAAGAGAGTCAAGGAGCTCTCATCGCAGGCCTCCTAGTTCCTAGGGATTTTATTGAAAATTAGTTTTGATGGTTCAAATTTCTCCTTTCCAAAATACATTTCAGGAATTTTATAGTAAAAGTTACATAATCCTTAGGTACGCCCATCAAACCAGCAGGGCTTGCTATATATGTGGCAGTTTTAGTTTGCGTCTAGACCAGTCCAATTGGGCCCTTCCTCAGCTGTGGGCAAGAGCTTGCATGGTGACAGCCACACTCAGGAGAAAAACAAAAGTCACCAAAAGGAGTTCCTTCTCAGAACTGCAGATCAAAATCCCAAGAATGTATCCGGAGGGAAAAGTTATACTTGATTTAAAACAAAACAAAACAAGCCACCACCACTTTTTATTTCTCCCTCAATTCTCCATTAAATTGAAAAGTAGGAGAGAGAATTGGTTTGAGGATTGGTTCTGATACTTGTTCACTGTGGGACCCTGGTCCAGAGTCTCTCCATTAACTGGGCCTCAGTTTTGCCATCCGTAAAATGTGTTTGTATCAGCTCCAGACAGCAGGAGATGGGGCCCAAGCCAGCTGAATTTAAGAGCAAAATTTGAGCATAAACAAGAGACCACAAAAATCCACATATTGTTTGTGTTTATTCTGCTGTGATATAACAGCTGTCAGGAAGATTTGCAAAGCAGCAGGATGTAATGTAATCAAGTTTAGGCATGGAATGGAGACTTCAACGACTACTGTTTCAGAAACACAGGATGTTGAATTATCTCTGAGAACCAGTCTTTGCATCCTTGCACGCGTGGGTTTGAATTACCACTTCACGTCACCGTGAGCTCTTGTGTGTGAGATGGGCATCCTAGTCCATCATTTCCTCCTTTGTGGTACACAGGAAAACAGTTCAAGCTTCAGTTTTTCTTCTTTAGATCAAGATCTTGGTAAAGCGTCTTATGTATTTCACATAAAGCATATGGTGTTTCCTCAACCCTCAGTGATTCAGGTGGGGGAATCTAGCATCCATTATTACTGCGTGATCCCTCCCAGCCTCCCTCAGCTGCCCCTAACCTGGGTCCCAGGTAAGACTTTTACCAGTGCTCAGGAAGAAGTTAACATCCCTACTATTGCCACTACCTACAGCAATGGTGATAACAACTGCTATTAGGGATACAAACTATAAATGTTGCTAATATTGACTGACGCGGGTAAGGTTGTTGAGATGCAGCCTGCTAAAAAGCCTCCATGTAATTAACAAAAAAGAAATTTGCTAGTAGAAAGGTTGAAGGATCAAAGGAGGAATTGGACAGTCAGACCTCAGCAGAGATTGGAATGAGTCCATTAGTTTCTGCAACCTAAAAACACCCCCCGTGTTTTAGGTTGTGAACATGAGGAAACCAGCGTTGGCGCATTACTGTTAATTAAATTCCAGTCTTCCCCGCTTTCCCCGTTCATGTCATCTGTCTGTCCCAGGATCCCATCCAGGGTACCACGTCACATTCAGTCAGCACGTCCCTGTGGTATGCTCTGGTCTGTGACATTTTCTCAGCCTTCCCTATTTTTTTTTTTTACTTGACCCTGACGAGCTTAAGGTGTACTGAGTGTGTACCTCATAGGATGTTCCCATCTTTCCTCCGCTGATTGTGACACCGTGCCAGACTCTCAGCATCTGAGGACAGGGCCACTTCTGCACTGTCACTGTTAGGTACTGCACATTTGGGGTGTGCTTGGCACACAGCCAGAGTTCAGCAGACACCTGTTAGGTCAAGTGCGATGCCTGTCTCCCTTACCTGCACCGCCCCGCATCGGGAGCCAGGCTTTACGTAAGCATCCCTGTATTCTGCAAAGTCTGAGACAGGACTCAGAGGAGCCCACACTATCGGGTGGGGAGGAATGCATTCCACTCAACTAGGATTTTCAGACAGAAATCATCGCATCAGGACGAACAAAACCTTTCATTGTGATCATATGACCACTTGTTGACATGTGTCTTTCCATTCATTCCTCGATAAAATGAAAGGAAGGAGCAATCGACTGCTGGTGTGTTCTCATCACAGCCAGGAAGACAGGTGCTTGCTCTAGGCGTGTTTGTGAATTTAAAAATATTTCAGATGCTTTTGCAATGCTGTTTCTTCTGGTTCAGTGAACAGGGGGCATGCTGGAGGGGGGTCGGTGTGGTATTTCACGTTGTGGCGCTGCTGGATTACGGGGCACCTCATTCTGCCAAAGGGGAAATGCTGCCATGCCCGGGACTGCTGTTCACAAAGTTAGACTGAGCAGAGTCCATTCAAACACTAGCTGAAAACAACGGGGAGAATTTCCGGAGTGGAGTCTAGCAGGTCTTTGTGTTAAGTACATCCTAGTTACGGAGGGCACCAAAAAAAGGTAGACACACTTTAAGAAAGGAAAAAAAAATGTATTAAAATTGTAATACTCAAGTCATGTTTAACTTCTGCAATTACAAGAGATACAAGACACAACATACAACATAATAAAGGTCACTAGTATACGTTTATGTCGAGTATTACAATTTTAATGTAGTTTCTCCTTTCTTAAAATGTATATATTTTGGCACCCTCTGTATGAACGGCTAGTGATGACACTATTCTCAAAAGCAAATAATTTTAGCTGTACTTAAATAATTAGTAGTAAATGATGAGAGGTTAAAGCAGTGTATGTCAACTTTTTTCTTCTCACAATGCCCTTGAACCTATAGTTAAACTTCTGAGGCATGCTTAAATTATGTTGATCAAAGAAGCAAAAAGTTCAGGTGGGTGGCTCATGACTGTAATCCCAGCACTCTGGGAGGCCGAGGTGGGTGGATTGCCTGAGTTCACAGGTTCCAGACCAGCCTGAGCAAGAGGGAGACTCTGCCTCTAAAAATAGCTGAGCATTGTGGTGGGTGCCTGTAGTCCCAGCTACACAGGAGGCTGAGGCAAGAGAATTGCTTGAGCCCAGGAGGCTGAGATTGCTGTGAGCTGTGATGCCACAGCATGCTACAGGGGTGACAAAATGAGATTCTTTCTCAAATAAAATAAAAGAATATACTTACTGTGCTTTGAACTTCTTTTGAAAATAATTTAATTAATGCTGTTTAAAACTTTCTGGGGGCATACCTATGATTCTCTCATGCCACAGAACACCAGTTGAACATCACTGGGTTAGACTGTATATGGCTCTGGCTCTCACAGCCATTGCAGTACATTGAGCTCCAGAGAGACAGCACTGGGGCAAGTGAGAGCTGGACGGGCACTGGGCAACTCTGTGCCTCGCTGAGGAAAAATAAACTAAACATGGGCAAAGGAGATCCTAAGAAGCTGAGAGGCATTCTTTGTGCAAACTTGTCGGGAGGAGCACAAGAAGCACCCAGATGCTTCAGCCAGCTTCTCAGAGTTTTCTAAGAAGTGCTCAGAGAGGGGGAAGACCATGTCTGCTAAAGAGAAAGGAAAATCTGAAGGTATGGCAAAGGTGGACAAGGCCTGTTATGAAAGAGAAATGAAAACCTGAATCCCTCCTAAAGGGGAAGCAAAAAAGAAGTTCAAGGATCGCAATGCACCCAAGAGGCCTCCTTCGGCCTTTTTCTCGTTCTGATCTGAGTATCACCCCCCAGATCAAGGGAGAACATCCCGGCCTGTCCATTGGTGATGTTGCAAAGAAGCTGGGAGATGTGAAATGACACTGCTGCAGATGACAAGCAGCCTGATGAAAAGAAGGCTGCAAAGCTGAAGGAGAAATACGAAAAGGATATTGCTGCAGACCGAGCTAAAGGAAAGCCTGATGCAGCAAATAAGGGAGTCGTCAAGGCTGAAAAAAGCAAGAACAAGAAGAGGAGGGAGATGAAGAGGATGAAGAGGAAGAAGAAGAAGATGGTGAATAAGTTGGTTCTAGAGCAGTTTTTTTTTCTTGTCTATAAAGCATTTAAGCTCCTCTGCACACAACTCACTCCTTTTAAGGAAGAAAATTGAAATGTAAGGCTGTGTAAGATTTGTTTTTAAATTGTACAGTGTCTTTTTTTGTGTAGTTAACACACTACTGAATGCGTCCTTAGAGAGCCCTGTCCCGGTAGTATTTTCGGTAGCCACTAACCTTGCCTGGTGCAGAATGGAGGTTGCAAACTGGCATGGAAATTTAAAGCAGGTTCTTGTTGGTGCACAGCACGAATTAGTTATATATGGGGATGGTAGTTTTTTCATTTTCAGTTGTCTCTGATGCAGCGTATATGAAAGAATTGTTCCGTTAACTGAATACCACTCTGTCATTGCAAAAAAAAAAAGTTGCAGCTGTGTTGTTGACAATCTGAATGCTTCTAAGTAAATACAGTTTTTTTATTAAAGAAAATCACTGGGTTAAGGGCTTGAGATGCAAGGAAGGCTCGAGATCTTCATCTACCTAGGCAGGCATGCATTTATCCATCATTGATTATTTTTACTATTAAACACCTTGAATATTACTGCTCATAAATACACTTCATATCCAGCTTCATGTGGTGCAACGTTACTCAAATGGGACCCATGAAACAACCACATCACCCCCCACTCCCCCGGGAGCTTGTCTGAAGTGGTGATTCCTGGACTCCAGATCTCCAGAAACTGAACTCCAGGGTTAGGACTGGGGCCCTAAAAACAAGCTCCACCGTTGACGCACGTTCTTACTGAAGTTCAAGGATCTCTGCTCTGGGGAAGGATGCAGGCCTGGGAATCAGAGGGCCTGTCTTGCTTCAGTTCTGAATTGTGCTCTCTGATTAATCTTGAGCAAACCAAAGCTTCCGCTATAGAACAGGTGGCTTCTCACATCACATGGTTGCTGTCAGGATCTTAAGAGGCAGCAAGAAAGGGGGGAGAGGTCTGTGTCAGCTATCACAAAACTAATGTTCTGTGTTCCTCAGCAGGTGGCAGGAAGGTTTTGTTTTGTTTTTTACTAAAAGCAAGAGACTAATTTGAAAACAGAAAAGCCAGCAGGGTGGTCACAGTTAACAGCAGAGGCTCCAAACCAGGGTTTCTCGGCCTCAGCATTACTGACATTTAGGGTCTGATAATACTTTCCTGCGGTGGACCTTGTCCTGAGCAGTGCGGGATCGTTTAGCAAACATCCACAGCCCCTACCCACTGGATGCCAGGAGCACCCATCCCTGGTTGTGCCCCCAAATATCCACAGGCGTTGCCAAATGTCCCCTGGGGGAAGAATTGGTCCAGGTTGAGAACTGCTGTTCTCAAGGAAGAGAAATTTGTTCAAAATCCTGGCTGTCACATTTACCACCTATGTGACCTTAGGCAACATGTTTAACCCCACTAAGCCTCTGTTTTCTAAGCTATAAAATGGGAGGAGTATTCTTTTTTTTTTTAAATACATGTATTTTATTATTCTTCATTACATTATTTCCCCCACCCCCACCCCTCCGTGGTAAGATAGAATTGATTTACAGAAAAGAATACAGAAAACACCAAAGCTCCTGGTAGAGGGAGAGATTTCAAGTGGGGAGAGAGAAGATCTCTCCGTTCCTCTCCCGGTCTTTCCCCGTCTCCTCCTCTAGGCCTCTAGCCTCAGGGTATATATAGGTGTATGGGTTCCTTGGCCAGGAAACAAATGAATACAGTCCCTTCCACAGGAGGCAAGGTGAATGAGTATATCAATGAATGGACACAGTCCATCCATGGAATTCAGGCCTAGGAAATTCACAAGAAACTGACCTAGGCATAGGAAATGGGGGTTCCACATTTAGTCCCAAGTGTAAAGTGAAGGAGACACCAA